>JAOTRH010000016.1:5570978-5584863 GCA_034768845.1 Heliamphora exappendiculata | reverse complement strand
CTCTCCTTTCCCTCTTCCGCTGCCCCTACATCTACTCTCCCCTCCCTCTTGTTTGTGTCCTTCCTAGAGCATGACCTCCATTTTTAACCAGATCGCGAACAAGGTGTTTGGTGACCTAGAATCGAACTAATAATTGGTGTTCGAAGACCCAGCACCGTTCAATTTTTATTTGTTCATCCATAGTAATCCAAACAGAAGCCATCCGTTTGGCCATAGTAATTTGAACGGTGGTTGGAGGTGACAGTAAGAGAAGAGGAAGGGGAGGAGGAGAGAAAAATTGCATAAAGACGAGAGGAAAGGAATGCAACAAATAGGGTTTTGAAAGGATAGGGTGGCGGGGCTATGAGCTGTTTGCACTGGGGACGGGTCGGGTGGGGTTGGATGCTTTTTGGTGGTGGCGAGAGGCGAGAAGGTGGTGGTGGAGGAATTAGGGTTTTGGTATTAAGGGTTATATTGTTAACTTGAATGAGAAATAGAACTGCAATAATCTTTTTTTAAAAAGAAACTTGTGTATATTTAGCAATGTGATGTGTGTATTTAGAATCACCCATTATACATATGCTGCAATTTTACACCAATCGCATGCACATCTCAAGTAGTTTTCATCTAAATCTTTAAACCACGAGATCGATAATCTTCAGAATTATGTTGAAAATAGATAATTCGAGGGAAATGAAAAGATTGCAGTTCTCCACAAATCAGATAATGTTGGTTCAAAAACTAAAACTACAATGGAAGAATATGATAAAGAAAAATTAAGGATTGCTTTGGATTATTTTTGATTTGTTCCAGGGCACGTTACGACAATGCTTTTCTTATGACAATATTTGTGTTTACCAATTGATAGAATTTGATATACACCACCGCACACCGGATGATTATGGCAAATTCACTTCCATAATACAATGAAACCCAGTCTCAATAACTAATGTTTGTGTTAGCACTAATAAGACAAATTTAAATACCTTTGATAATTTTTCAAGTCCGTTGAGTAAAAGAAGGGGGGAGAAAAAAACCTAGGTAACTTAGTAAGTATAAGTGTGTAACCACGAGAATTCTCTCTTCCAATTGCCGAAATTTTACCTTTATATAGGTATAGTTCATACCGTTAGTTCTAAGAGTTATATTCTGTCTTTCAAATTTAGAATATATTTGATTGATCGAATTAATATTCAAAAGATATATACTTTAACTTGATAAGTAATAATATGAAACTAGTAGTGAATAAATTATTAATACCACATTCTCTTAATTATTATACATCCTACATTTTGTAAATTTTGTTATTCAATAGATATATAATCTTTCCACACTTGTTGAATTCAAACAAGAAAATAAATATATAATATCATGAAATATATAATTCAATTCTATATCTAATCCGATCAATCAAACATACCCTTAATAATCATAATTCTATTTTACTTTAAAGCATCTTCAATAAATTCTTTATACAAAGCGAGCTAGCCAAAACAGATAGCTAATATAAATTTGTAATACGCCTACAAGAGCTCTACCCTACTAGTTATTTTATATTTTACAATTTTAACTAGCTAAATTTAGCTGTCATTAAAAGCTAGTCAAATTAATTTAACCAATAAAAAATGTCACACATCATCAACTATATCACCAATAATAGCTAAAATAAAAAGTACTGTTATAGTGCATATATAAAAAAGTGAATAAATAAAATAGTTTTGTACTTTTTTTTATACTTTTGACTAGCCAAAATAGAGAATAGTGTGATACCCAAAAATGAATATTTTGAAAGTGGTTCCAACAGAGAATAAGTAAAAACCAAAAGGTCTTTCAATAAGAAATATATCTGTAAATCTAACACTAACAACATGCTACTGTTTCACTGAACATAATAGATACAGCCTTGAAACCCATCGACGGATTCATAGGCTAAATTCTGCCCAAATGCCAACCATCCTTTAACGAAACAGATTTCATGGATACTGGTCAACTTGAAAGCAGAAAAGTACTATTTTTTTTTTTATTTTGTAAAGGTTAAAATAGAAAGCCTCTGAGTTACCTACACTGGGATTGGCTCAGGTAACGACTCGGGAGGTGCGCCGCTGCTACCATTGAGCACGGTGATGTTACCGTCAGAATCGACATCCACAATAACTGAATCGCCCTCTTTGATCTCTCTTGACAACATCTTCTCAGCCATACTGTCCTCCAAAAGTCTCATTATGGCTCTTCTTAGAGGCCTTGCCCCATAGCTTGGGTTGTATCCTTCCTCAACCACCCTATCTCGAAACCTCTCCGTGACCTGAAGCTCTATTTCCTTGGTCTTCAGCCTCTCAAACACTTCTTTCAGCATTATGTCGGCTATCTCCTTCACCTCCAACTTCGTTAGCTGCCGGAATACAATCATCTCGTCCAACCTATTCAAGAACTCCGGCCTGAAATATTGCTTCAGTTCCTCGGTCACCAGGCTCTTGATTCGGTTGTAGCTGCTATCCTTCTCGTCGTAATCCAGATCAAAACCTATTCGGCGACCTCCTTTCTCAATCACGCTACTCCCAACATTCGATGTCATAATCAAAAGCGTGTTCTTGAAATCCACGGTCCTGCCTTTGCTGTCTGTCAACCTTCCATCCTCGAGAATCTGAAGCATCATATTGAAGACATCTGGGTGCGCCTTCTCGATTTCGTCAAATAGTACAACCGTGTAGGGGCGGCGTCGAACAGCCTCGGTTAGCTGTCCGCCTTCCGTGTAACCGACATAGCCGGGAGGAGAACCGATGAGCTTGGAGACAGTGTGCCTTTCCATGAACTCACTCATGTCCAGCCGGATCATGGCTTCTTCAGAGCCGTAGTAGTAAGTAGCTAATGCTTTTGCCAGTTCTGACTTTCCAACACCAGTAGGACCAGAGAAGATGAAACTAGCAATAGGCCGATTGGGGTTCTTCAATCCAACTCGAGCACGACGAATAGCACGGCTTATGGCTTTGACAGCTTCGTCCTGACCAACGACTCGCTTGTGGAGGGTCTCTTCCATCTTGAGGAGGCGGTCAGATTCGTCAGTTGACACTTTCTCAACAGGAATGCCAGTCCAGGAAGAGACGATGTGCTGGATGTCCACTTCCGTGACCACAGGACCTCCATCCCCTGCTGCTTCGGTCTCTGCTTTGCTCATCTCTTTGCCTTTGTCTACAACAGCCGTAATCTGAGCCCTGAGGTCCATTTCCCTATCACGCAATTCTCCAGCCTATACAAAAAACGAAAACAATAACACTGTAAGCTATCTAAATAGAAGGGATAAAGGTACATTCAGCATCCTAAATGGTTCAGACAAAGTCAAAAATTTTATGTTCCGTCACATATATTTCAAAGAAGAAGTTCAACTTCACACAAGTTTCCTGACAATTTTCATCTTCTAGAAAAACCCAAATATTATAGAACATTTTTATTTGGCTCCTAGGAAAATTTGGCAGGACTACCACTCGATTATACATGACAATCCAAGATCCAACAGGTAAGGGTAATCAAGATACGATTAGTACCTTTTCGAAGTCCTGGCCGCGAACAGCTTCATTCTTCTCTTTCGTGATCTGCCTCAGCTCTTTCTCAAGCTCTCTGGCCTCCTCTGGGAGCTGTAAAGAATGAAGAATGTGGCTTAACCAATTTAAAGTGTAACAGATCAAAAAGGGTTAGTAGAAAGGCTGGCATAACAATATGTACCTGTGCATGACGAAGTCGAACCCGAGAACCAGCCTCATCAATCAGGTCAATTGCTTTATCAGGTAGGAAGCGATCACTGAAATTTACATAAACACCAATAAAATGCAGACTCTGTATAACTCGGGAATAGGTAATACCTCGTGAAAATATACATGCAGGATGATACACAAAAATCTCTCCAGTTTGAATCAGCGCTGAGTTGATCAGTCATACGTGTATAATAGCGCCATCGTTTGCAGGCAATCCCTGAAAACGAGCTATCATCACATATAGGCTTTCCTTTCCTCTAATTGGTTAATTTTCCTCACTTCAGTAGATAAGAATGTTGAGATTGGTGAAGAAAAACCAATTTTCGATCAGTGGTGTCTGCAGGTGAAATACAGAGAGCGGTGTAAGACCGCTTGATAGATCGATCGATCCGTCTATGAGACCGATTGATCCGTCTGTGCGGGAAAGTATATATATGCTGCTAGGGTTGCAGTAGCCGCAATGCGTTGTGTTTATATTTTTAGCTTGTTCTTCTGTAATTCTCTCCCAGAACTCTCTTCCCTCTTATAACCTCAAATTAATAGTAAAGTGTGTGATCCCGTGGACGTAGTCACAACTTGCCGAACCACGTAAAACTTGTGTTTTGTGCTGTGATTGTCTCTCTTTCTCTCTTCTTCGCGTTTATTCCGTGTTTGTGTGTTTGTGGGTGATCTTGGGCGGGATTAGTAATCGTGTTCTAATCCCCAACAACTGATATCAGAGCACCGGGTTAGCAGATTGACGAACACACATGGCAGAAGAAGGTAGATCGACAGGAATCGAAAAGTTCGATTGTACGGACTTCGGTTATTGGAGGATGCAGATAGAAGACTATCTGTATGGGAAGAAGTTACACTTGCCGCTCTTGGGATCCAAACCAGAGGGCATGAAGGATGAGAATTGGGCCTTACTTAACAGACAGGTGTTGGGAGTCATCAGATTAACGTTGTCCCGGTCGGTAACGCACAACGTAATCAAGGAGAAGACTACAGCGGATATGATGGCGGCACTGTCAAGTATGTATGAGACGCCGTCAGCAAATAAGAAGGTACACCTCATGAAGAAACTCTTTAACCTAAAGATGGTTGAGGGTACACCTGTTGCTCAACACCTAAACGAATTTAATACCATCACGAATCAACTATCTTCAGTGGATATCAGTTTTGATGATGAAATCAGGGCTTTGATTGTGTTGGCCTCACTGCCAAACAGTTGGGAGGCTATGAGAACGGCAGTGAGTAATTCTGCCGGTAAGAACAAACTGAAGTATGACGATGTCAGGGATTTAATATTGAGCGAGGAGGTTCGCATGAGGGATTCAGGTAAGGTATCCAATTCGGGGTCGAATGCCGGTACGGTATTAAATGTTAAAGCACGAGGTAGAGGTAATGACATGAATCAGAATAGGGCCAGGTCTAAATCCAGAAAAGGCAAAAGCAAGTCCAGGTCGGGACGACAGACTGAATGCTGGCAATGTGGTAAGACTAGCTATATCAAGAAGAACTGTAGGGAGCAGAAGAAGAAGGCTGACGGTGAGTCAACCAATGCTGTGACAGAGAACGTCCAGGATGCCTTGCTCCTATCGGTTGATAGCCCTATTAATTCTTGGGTGTTGGATTCAGGAGCATCATTTCACACAACGGCACACCGGGAGATTATGGACAATTATGTTGCCGGTGACTTCGGCAAGGTATATTTGGCAGACAGAGAAACTTTAGACATCGTGGGTACATGCGACGTCAGAATCAGAGTGTCGAACGGGTCATTGTGGAAGATACAGAAGGTACGACACGTACCTAAACTGATGAGAAATTTAATTTCAGTTGGACAGTTGGATGCTGAAGGTCATTTAATGACCTTTGTTGGTGGCATGTGAAAAGTCACTAAAGGAATTATGGCAGTGGCTCGAGAAACGAAAACAGGTACCCTGTACATGACTACTAGTACAAGGGATACAGTGGCTTTGACAACTAGCGGTTCAGACACGAGCTTATGGTATCAGAGGCTGGGGCACATGAGCGAGAAAGGGATGAAAATTCTGCAGTCAAAGGGCAAGTTGTCGGGTTTGAAGTCTGTAGAATTTAATTTGTGTGAGGGTTGCATCTTCGGGAAGCAGAGGAAGGTCAGTTTTCTGAAAGGCGGGCAGGATACCAAAGCCAGACAGGCCAGAGTTGGTACACACATATTTGTGGAGTCCTTCCCCAGTTGCATCTCTTGGAGGCTCGCAGTATTACGTGACATTCATCGACGACTCCAGCAAGAAGGTATGGGTCTATTTTTTGAAACACAAGTCTGATGTATTTGATACCTTTAAGAAGTGGAAGGCTCTAGTTGAGACTGAGATCGGATTGAAGCTGAAGTGTCTAAGGTCAGACAATGGAGGTTAATACACAGACGGGAGATTCAGGGATTTCTGCGCAGCTAGTGGAATCAGGTGAGAGAAAACCATTCCAAGAATGCCACAGCAAAATGGCGTGGCTAAGCGGATGAACCGAACACTGAATGAGAGAGCCAGAAGCATGAAACTGCATTCTGAGCTACCCGATTGCTTTTGGGTTGATGCAGTAAACACAGCAGCCTACCTTCTAAATAGAGGACCATCAGTACCATTGGGATTCATAATTCCAATGGAGGTTTAGAGTAGAAAGGAGGTAAACTTATCATTTTTTAAAGTCTTTGGTTGCACGTCCTATGTTCATATTGATACTGATGCTAGAAGCAAATTGCAACCAAAATCTAAAATCTGTTATTTTATTGGATATGGTGATGACGAGTTTGGCTACCGATTTTGGGATGACAAAAACCGGAAGATCATCAGAAGCAGAAACGTAGTGTTCAATGAACATGTGTTGTACAAGGATAAGTCAAAGGCTGAGACAGACAGTGTACTGCCAGAGACGAAGAAATCCAAGTTCATTAACTTGGATGACATTTCTAAGGGAGCCAAACAGAATGGGAATGAGGAAGACAAGGAGAACGTGAACACACAGGTGAAACACAGTACACCAGTGACAGTAGTCAGGAGGTCTTCCAGGAGTATCAGACCGCCACAGCGGTTTTCACCATCCCTGTTTAACATTCTGCTCACTGACAGTGGTGAGCCAGAAAGTTATGCAGAAGCCGTACAGACCGAGCGTTCGATGAAGTGGGAGTCAGTAATGAAAGATGAGATGGATTCTTTGCTAACAAACCAAACATGGGAGCTGACTAGATTGCCAGCTGGAAAAAAAACTCTGCACAACAAGTGGGTATACAGAGTGAAGGAAGAACATGACGGCAGCAAGTGCTACAAGGCAAGACTAGTTGTCAAGGGATTTTAGCAAAAGGAAGGAGTTGACTTCACTGAAAACTTCTCCCCGATTATGAAGTTGACAACGATCAGAACAGTACTGAAAATTGTAGCCGCAAATGATCTATTTCTAGAACAGTTGGACGTCAAGACTGCGTTTCTTCACAGTGAGTTGAAAGAAGACATACATGCGCCAGCATGAGGGATTTGCAGTAAAAGGTAAGCAAGACTTGGTCTGCCAATTGAAGAAGAGCTTATATGGTCTGAAACAAGCTCCAAGACAGTGGTACAAGAAGTTTGATAGCTTTATGCAGAGTACCGGGTTTACAAGGCTGGAGGTAGATCATTACTGTTATGTCAAGGGTTTTGATAGCTCATATATCATTATACTGTTGTATGTAGATATGCTCGTTGCTAGACCGTGCATCGAGGAGATCAACAAGCTGAAGAAGCAGCTGTCAAAACAATTTGCCATGAAGAATTTGGGAGCTGCCAAGCAAATCCTTGGAATAAAGATAGTCAGAGACAGAGCTGAAGGAACCGTGAGACTATCTCAAACAGAATATGTGAAGAAGGTACTGAACAAGTTCAACATGGATGGTGCTAAACCGGTTAGTACACCCTTAGCCAGCCATTTTAGGCTAACTAAGGATCAGTCTCCAAAGACAGAGCAGGAGCAGGAGCACATGAGCAAGGTTCCTTATGCATCGGCAATTAGTAGCATGATGTATGCTATGGTTTGTACCAGACCAGATGTCGCACATGCAATGGGAGTAGTCAACAGATACATGAGCAATCCAGGAAAGCAGCATTGGGATGCTGTCAAATGGATTCTGAGATATTTGAAGGGGACTACAGAGATGTCTTTGTGTTTCACGAGGACGGGACTGAAACTGCAAGGCTATGTGAATGCCGACTTAGCTGGTGACATTGACAGTAAAAAGAGTACCACTAGGTTTGTCTACACTTTGGGGGAAACAGCAATGAGCTGGGCTTCAAAGCTGCAGAAGATTGTGGCACTCTCTACTACAGAGGCAGAGTATGTTGCAGTGACAGAAGCTGAAAATGAGATGGTTTGGTTGCAGGGTCTCTTTGATGAGTTGAGTAAGAAGGTTGACAGAAGGACGCTCTACAGTGATAGCCAGAGTGCTATCTTTCTTGCCAAAAATCCAGCATTCTACTCCATGACGAAGCACATACAGCTACGGTATCATTTCATTCGTTCGTTGCTGGACAGCAGTCAGCTGAATCTTGAGAAGATTAACGGGACGAAGAATCCAGTTGATATATTGACAAAAAGCGTCAACATTGACAAACTGAAGCTAAGCTCGGCTTCAGTTGGTCTTCAGGGATAGAAGACATGAGATTGGATCACACAGGTTTGAGTTTTTTTTTGTTTCAGTGGTTTCAAGGTGTTGGTGTTGATGGAATTCTCAAGGCTTGGAGTAATTTTACTTCAAGTGGAAAAATTATTGAGATTGGTAAAAAAAAATCAGTTTTCATGGTTAACCGATCGATCGATGGTGAAACCGATCGATCGATGGTGTCTGTAGGTGAAATACAAAGAACATTGTAAGACCGCTTGATAAACCGATCGATCCGTCTTTAAACGAATCGATCCGTCTATGAGACCGATCGATCGGTTTGTATGGAAAAGCATATATATGCTACTAGGGTTGCAGCAACCACAAGCTGTTCTGTTTATGTTTTAACTTGTTCTTCTGTAATGCTCTCACAAAACTCTCTTCCCTCTTATAACATCCAATCAATAGTGACGTGTGTGATCTCGTAAACATATGCACAACTTACCGAACCACGTAAAACTCGTGTTTTGTGCTGTGATTGTCTCTCTTTCTCTCTTCTTCGCGTTTATTCCGTGTTTGTGTGGTTGTTGGTGATCTTGAACAGAATTAATAATCATGTTCTAATCCCCAACAAGAGCTACTCCGACAACTGAGCCATTTATTTCATGCAAAAATAAATAAATTGATCAAATATCATTCAGTGTATGAACAAATTACATTTAAATTAAAAAAATGAACTGTGAATGGATGACTCTATTCATGTTTTTAAATAAAAATATAATTTGTTAAGGCGCTTAATAATTTCCGATCAACATGATTTTTTTCCGTAAATGCTCCATACCTATTGGGAATAATAAAATGGATAGTTCGAATCATCTAAGTGAACCCATTTTAGGTCCAAAATCAGTCCAACCAAACCGGTTCAGTCCATCCTTGGACTGGATAGAAGCTGCTTTCTTAGAGATTTAGCTACATTGATGTCACCTATTTCTAAGGCTCTACAAAACATTATGTATGGAAACATATAGATATAGATATGCTAACACACAAGCTTATGAATGAGATAGATGTGAAACCCTAATCCATTCAATAGAACTGCCGCTACCGCCGCCACCTTCTACTCGGCCGGGAGGGAACCGGTGGTTGGTTGTTGCCCGGAAACTCCCATTGGGCAATGACACCATCCCACGAAGAGCTGACAATCGTCGGGTAGAATGGGTGCCAACTGCAATCTCTTACAGGATCTTCATGATAGTCAAGCCTAGCCACTTGAGCTCCACTCACCTACAAGAAATGGTGAAGAAGTACATGATAAAAGAGAAAAGAGGGTAGACATAAAATATAAACAGAAGAGCTGTTAAAACTTTGAATACATACCAGATCATAGATATAAACAGAAGAATCAGCAGATCCAGTGTAGATGTACTTTTGACCAGTGCTGCAACAACAACAAAAAAACACAAGATTAAGTACTTCAGGCTATTTGGCGACTCTTGGGGATAATTTAGTACTGTTTGGTACCTGTCAAAAGTATCATCAGACTAAACCAGTTTCCTAACATTTAAACTAAATAATATCTTAATAGTAAGTACAATCACGGACATGCGGCACAACACATGACACGACACGAACAGGCCTACGCATCGATTTTTAAAAATGCGGGGCAAACACGTTTGGTCCGCATTAGGAATTAATATTTTTATATATTCTTTAGATGTCAAATATATAAATAGTTTATTCAAATATAACGAAAAATATACAACATAGTACTAAATTAATTAAAAACCATATATTTCATCCTATAAATATTTTAAAACATATTGAGTGTGAATAAGTTGCAATTCGAAAAACGCAAAACATTATTATTATGAAAAAACTCATCACATAAACATGTTTAGAAGGCAAAAAGTGTTTGCGAAGTGTGGGTGATGTGTTTGATATTATAAATTCAATTATTTAAATAAGGGAGGTTATAGAAGTGTCGGACACGCTTTTATGAGCTTTCAAAGAGACACAACACGCCTCTTTCATAGAAATACCCGTGCTTCTTAGTTAACCGTAAAATAGGACGAGGTGGTTTTTGTCCAGTTTAAAAAGTATTGCGGTCAAACTGTATTGAATCCAGAATTTAGACAAAAGTCTATGCGAAGAAAATAAATTATCCTGAAAATGAAAAAGACCTCAGTTTTGATAGTCCATCATTTGTCAAAGTCACTCCCACTTCTAAAGCTTCAACAGTCAAGTGGTTGTGACAGTGACTAAACGGATTTGAGTGATAAGAGCTAAAAGATTCACAGGCATATTTACCTGTATGCCGGGGAGAAGTAACAGCGAATGAGGGTGCGCAAGACAGAATGACCCTTATATGTTGCCAATGATTGATCATTAGGATGTTCCCGATTTTTAGCACGAGCTGGGTACTCCATCCACCTATAGTCCCACTCATAATCTCTAAGCCTTGGACTGCTGCGGCATCAATGAAATTCAAGGTAGCAAACCAATCATTTATCAGTCAAAAACATATAAAAACCAATTTCAAGTTATGCAGGACTGGTAAGATATGTCATTCGTAAAATTTCCTCCCCTACCTCAATGACTGGGAACTAAAAGTTAGCTCCAGAATAAATGTCAAAAACCTTGAAGTTTACATTCCCAAAGTTGCAATTTTATTTTATCACTTTTATTTTATCACTTTTCTTTACTACTGGGCATGTTAAAGTCAAGTTATAAAATTGAAAGCAGGCAAATCGACATTGGGTTCTCCAGTTCTCCTCAATTATAGTGTCATATAAATTTATGCAGCCCATGCAGGATCAAAACCAGTTCAAGCACCAGAATACAGAGGATAATTATTGAGAATTAATCAAGTGGGGAAAAAAGAAACAACCAAGTGAGGCATACCAAGTGACATTAGAGGACATTTTCCGGATATCCCAAAGCTTGATGGTCTGATCTTTCCCATTTGAGATAAAATAACGGCCATCTCCACGACTGTCAATAAAAGTAATGCCTTCTAGATGTCCCATCAGCACTCCTGCTGCTTGCCCTCTTGTAACCAAACATCGCCTGTCCCATACCTGAAGGCTAATAAATTATCATCAAGCGAAAAAGATCATTTACTAAAGAGACATGTTGGAATTAAGGCAAGTATCAAATGCCAAATCACACCAAACAACAATTTTTATTTCATGATTGCTAACACAATAAATGGGAAGAACAAAAACCACCTTCCCTGCACCCACTCCAAAAATAATAATAATTTATACAAAAACAGATAAATTATCCAGCCTACGCAACGAATCATCCCTTCTACATAATATTTTCATTGCACTTAAGCATGCCACACTAGTGATAAAATCAACAGCATAAACAGTAATAACCTCTTAAAAATGCCAGAGCCCAGAGGCCTTGACGAGTGGTCAAAAAGAACCAAGCGGCCTTTGGATGGTACGGGTGTTACACTCTCAAATGAGAGATAGGGAGTACAAACTTTGATAAGTGCAAGATGTGGGTGTGTTGTGGGTGTGGGCGCATGTGTAGTTGCCAATAATATAAAAAAAAAAGGTATTTTGAAAAGAATGCATGTCAAAAGCATGCCGTGACCATCCAAAGACTGTAACACCAATTCAATGGTCAGAAACTACTATTAATCAGTTACATGATGAATGTTAAAAAAAAATACCAGTGAATAGGAAATATCAACCCTGGCATAGAGTTCTTTCTCCAACCTAAGTATCTGCAAACTATTTACACGGAACAACACCATGGATAAAATTAGATGCAAACCCAGAAAAATCTCATTCCCTCCCAAATTTATAGATAAGATCACCATGACAAATGGTGGAACTAAAATACACTTCACACTCCAGAAGTACTAGGAAATATCAACATTTCACCAACCTAGGGACGTGCAAACTATCAAAGTGAAAAAACAGTTACAACACCATTCTTACAGAAAAGTATATTGTAGTGTCTCAAACTCCATCTTTGTCTATCATGATTGTATTTTATTATGTGCTACAATAAAAAATAAATCAGAATTTTGAATATAATAAGTAAAGCGATCTAATTAAGAGAAATAAAAATAGAAAGTTATAATCCTCATAGTAGTGCCAACTATCCACATGTCAAACCTAAACCAAACCTAAACCAAACCAAACTAAGTCTTTGTCCCAATCAATTGAGGTCGGCTACATGAATCTTTTTACGCCATTCTACTCTATTAAAAGCCATATCTTCAGTTAGTTTTAATAGGTTTATATCTTTTCTTAATACGGAATCACATGTTAATTTAAGTCTATCCCTCCCCCTAGTGTTTTAATTACACATAATCTCGTCGCTTTTTCTAACTACTATATCAACTGGTTTACGTTGTATGCGTTCAAACCACTTTAATCTATTTTCTCTTAACTTGTTTTCAATTAGTGCAACTCCTACCAATTCATGAATCTTTTCATTCCTAATTTTATCTTTTCTAGTCTTACCACACATCTACCTTAACATTCTCATATCTGAAACACTCATCTTATTTATGTGATCTTTCTTAGCAGCCCAACATTCTGTCCCACATAAAATCGCTAATCTAATAGCTGTCCTATAAAATTTTCCATGTCAAACTTACAACAGAAAAATTAGGATATCATTATCTATCGTGCAATTTTTGAATATGAAATGATATTCAAATGCATGATTAGTAATTTTTCCAAAAAAATCCATATGCAACAATCTTTTCCTAACGATTCACTCAAAAAAAAATTTGATTTGTATTTGTAAAAATTTCGGCAACAAACTTGTCTCTGATAATAAGACAGCTGTTTACTGTGATCGAGTTACCACAAAATCTTGAATTCAAATTCTAATTGACAGCCTTGCCATCCACAATTTAAGAAAAGCGAATTGTGTGTATTTCCAGTGTATCCTACATATTGTATACCATGTATATCTAAGACACTTCTCATGGAATACAAGAAACAAATATCAACTCATTTCTAAAATGCATCATTGAATGGTCCACTGTACAACTATGGGTATCCCACGGCTGCAAAGTGATATTGGCAATGCTATTGACGATGTTATAGAAGCACCACTACAACCGCCAATAGCACCAAAGAAACTCCAGTATGGACCATTCTTGAATTTCAAATTATGGTTAGGAGGCTCTATTTACTAACTTACAGGTTTGAAATCAAAAACAAAAAGTAATTGCAATAGGGGGGAGAGAGAGAGAGAGAGGAAAAGAAGTGCAAGAATTTCACATCAATACTACCCAAATTCTCTCAAAAGAAAAGATCTACAATTTACCTTACACAGGTTATCATCACTCCCAGAATATATGACATGGCCACTTTCATCAGCAAAACATACAGCATTCACATCAGACTGCAACAAAATACATCAGGTATTAGTATCTTTAACATCTGCATAGCCATTCAAGATGAAGCCACCACAAGAGGCAAAAGCTAGAATGAGAATAAGAAAATCCAACAAGTAAAGCACTTCAACCAAACAGATAAATTATATATATATATATATATATATATATAGCTTTGTCTCAAATTTAGTTAGACAT
>JAOTRH010000016.1:5511323-5554320 GCA_034768845.1 Heliamphora exappendiculata | reverse complement strand
CAACGAACACTTACGCTCTCCCACGGTGGCTCGCGCATGGAAACGGCAAGATCTTGGCCTCCAACGAGCATAAAAACTCTCAAAGATCCTCCAAAAGGTAAACCCTAGATCACTCCTAAGCATTAGAAAGAGAAGAGAGAAGAGAGAATGAGCAAAATAACCCAAAATCGAGATTTATAACCTCTGCCCGTCACAGACTGCTCGAGCGGTCTTAGGACCGCTCGATTGGTCTCTGCAGCAACTGCACTTTTGGTCCAACTTTAAATGAGCATATTTCCTTCATCCGAACTCCAAATAGGGTCGTTCTTGTGCTCAAACTGAAGCCACGGAAGTCTACTTTCCAATGGTTCAAACCTCATACCAAAATTCATTTTGTACAAAACGTTATGACTAAATTAGTGAAGGTATGTCATTTTTCTTCACACACTTTTCACATAGTTTTGCCCAAACATTCATTAGAACCTCATATTTTTCCTCTAACATACCTTTCATGCGTACCCAAGCTCAAAACATCTCCAAGCTCAAGTTGTAATTCTTACTCCCATCAACACTTAATCATTTCTTAAAATAAAACGGGTCGGGGTCTCACAGTTATGTATTGTATCCGCCGATATGTCGTGGGATTTTGGACCTCCGGTACCGATATCTACCAATATATTGGCTGATATTGTCCGATGTATGACCGTATGCATATTCCGATACCACGATTTAGAACCATGATTAATATGCAAACATTATCTACTTCTATGTTGTATGTTGTTTATCTTTTATCTGGTGTGCCTAAAGCAAATGAGAACGCTGCAGTTGTGCCATTCTTTTTGGTTTCTATCGATTCAAATTCGCATGTTACTATTAAGCATCTAAAGGACTGGGAATCCTGCCAACCTCATAACCATAAGGTTCGTCCACATGCTTCTTCACATTTTTTGTAAGCTTACACTACTTTTCTCTAAATTGAAATGAATAAGGAAGCTGTTTAATTGCACATTGGATTGAAATGTGTTAAAGTTTATGTTAAGGTTTGATGCCTCTTGCATAAAGTTATGTTACATGTTACTGGCAGTACCTATTCGGATTTTACGACCCATGTCATCTTCCAAGTAATCCTGGTTGGCCTCTTCGCAACTTCCTTGCATTTATTTGTTCAAGATGGAATCTTGAAAAAGTTCGCTTCTTTTGCTATCGTGAGAGTCGTGGATTTACTGATATGGGCTTGTCCCTTATTGGTGAAGCCTTAATATCAGTTTCACAAGGTAGAGCAGCAGAGATTGGGTAACAACCCTCTTCTAATTAGTGCTTCCTCTCTTTTTACCGTTGAAATTCTTTTCTGCACGGGTATTCCTGACATATGAACACTATTTGCTTAGGATGGAAAGATCGTCAACAGATGCCTAAAGCAGGAGGATGGGAACTCAACAGGGGAAAGGAGTTGCCAAGGATTACTAGGCTAGCTAAATCCATGGATCCAACTAGGTATGTTGTGAGGTTGCCCCTCCCTTATTCATAAGGGTGCTATTCCATTTCCCTCTCAAACTTTAAAGATACAATGTTGACAGGTTAGCAATATCGGCTGCGGATTTGAATTTAAAACTAATGAGATGGCGAGCTTTGCCATCTTTGAACTTAAGTGTTTTGTCTGCTACCAAGTGTCTTCTCTTAGGGGCTGGTACACTTGGATGCCAGGTTGCTCGCATGCTTATGGTGAGTGAATGAAATTTTAATGATTAAATTTCTTATTCTACTTCCTGGTTTTATGAAAAATTTTGTGCAACTGCAGGCTTGGGGAGTCCGGAAAATTACACTTCTAGACAGTGGCAAGGTGGCTATGTCTAATCCATTGAGGCAATCCCTATATACATTGGATGACTGCCTCAATGGTGGTGATTTTAAAGCGACAGCAGCTGTTAAAAATCTCAAGAGAATCTTTCCGGCTGTGGTAATTAACTACACATTACATAGCCCATCCGCCTAATTCAACCCAAGAAAATCAATTCCCTTAAACCATCGCAACGTGTTGGTTTTATTCTCAGGAAGCTGACGGTGTTGTGATGGCTATTCCTATGCCTGGGCACCCAGTGCCTAGCCAAGAAGAGACTAGTGTGCTTGGGGATTGCAGGCGCCTACATGATTTAATCGATTTTCATGATGCAATTTTCTTACTGACCGATACAAGAGAAAGTCGGTGGCTCCCAACTCTTCTTTGTGCCAATGCTAACAAGGTTGATGTCCTCTTTGTCATCCCAAATATTGGGATTTTGTTGTGAACTTAAGTACTATGGACACGGATACGCGACACGACACGGATACGGTGACATGTTGATTTAAAAAAAATTGTAGGACACGATATGTCTAGGATATATTAGAAATTTTCATTTTTTATATATTTATTATATGTCAAAGGTATTAATAACTTATTCAAAATAAAAAAAAATATGCAGTATATCACTAATTATTTAAAAGCTATATATTTTATCTTATAAATGTTCCAAAACATATTTAGTATACATAAATTACTTTTCGAAGAATCAAAAACATTGTTACTATCAAGAGATTTATCACCAGGGACTTGTTTGAGAGTTCAAAAAGTGTCAAAGTGTTCGTGAAGTGTTAGGGAAAGTGTCTAATATTATAAATTTATTTTTTTGAAGTAAGACACATTTAAAAAGTGTCGGACACGTATAAAAAGTGTCGCGTCGAACACCAACATGCCTTCTCCATGGAAGTGTCCGTCCTTGTTAATGTGAACCTTGAGTCCTTGAAGTCAATTTCTTAAATAAAACTTGGACCACATCTTCCGAACCATTCAGAACTCCAAACAGTTCATTTTGGTTGCTGTTGATTGACTATTACTGATATTTACCTGCGCCCCTTTATCTTCAGATTACTATAACTGCTGCTTTAGGATTTGATAGCTTCTTGGTTATGCGACACGGAGCCGGTCCTCTCAGCACTGCTCATGGCATTAAAGCTGATGATGCGAATGCTTCTTCATCTTCTGAAATTCAGAACTTCTCTTCAATGGATGGAGATAAAGAGCATAGATTGGGTTGTTATTTCTGTAACGACGTGGTTGCCCCTGTTGATGTAACTTCCTAAACTGCGACTATATGATTTTGATGTTGCTGCAAAACATTAATAGCCGTGCTGACTAACTCATTCCCCGCGCAGTCAACTGCCAACCGGACTTTGGATCAGCAATGCACAGTTACGCGTCCAGGGCTTGCTCCTATTGCTTCATCCCTTGCTGTTGAACTTTTAGTAGGGATTCTGCACCATCCTCATGGGTAACTCCTTAAAAACTGTTAACAAGCTCTTTTATTTGGAGGGTGTTAAATGAAGATTATTTTTTAGTTTTTGGCTTATACCTTAGTAAAAAGTTAAAAATTTCCAAATAAATATGTAGATGGTTTTTTGCTTGTAATTTTTGATTCCAAATCATCACATACAAATTTATCCCTTAAAGCTATGAGTTTACGGTAGTAACAAATACTTATAATTTTTGCTTGTGGTCATGATCACATCTATTCAACTATAATTTATAAGTTCATAATTTTAGATGCAGCAAACACCATTTTACTGATTTTTCGGAGTTATGAGAAAATGAGGTGATGGTAGGGTTTTTACTAATGTGGGTTTCATTCAAAGTTTTGGTCCACTTTCTCATTCCTCCCATACAGGATATATGCCAAAGCTGAGTTTGCAAATTCTACTGATAGTGGAAGCGCTGAACAACCTCTTGGGATTTTACCCCATCAAATTCGAGGATCCCTCTCGCAGTTTTCTCATATGATTCTTGTGGGTCACTCCTCACAAAGTTGCACTGCTTGTTGCTGCACTGTAAGTTTCTAGCAGGACGAACTTATACTAAATTATTTTTTCGTTTGGCAACATAGCTTTTTTGAGCTTATTTTTCAACTTTTAACTTGTAACTTAGCTAATAGATACAAAAATTCAAACAAGTGTGCTTATAGTTTTTTGTTTGTAATTTCTGATTCTAAATAACAAACACAAATTTTATTACTTGAAATTATAAAATTTTAATTTTAATCATGTGCAACTTTTGCTTGAAATTGTAATCACATTATTTTAGCTTATAATGTACGAGTTCATAATTTTAGTTACACCAAATACCCTCTTAAAATTAAGCCAAATAAACGAAAAATTCATTTGGTTTAACAATGGCTTTAAAGTATCTTGCAGAGAGGAAAGTTGCTATTTGATAGTTATTTTTTCTGACTTCAAATAAAAAGGTTAAAAGCCCACTTTTAAGTCAAAACCAAACGAGGCGTAAGTTTACTTTTTTCTTGTTATTTATCATTCTTATTTCTTAAATTAATGTTTTTGTTGTATTTGTGAATTCCGTACTGTCCAGGTGGTATCAGAGTACCGAGAGAGGGGGGTGGATTTTGTCCTTGAAGCCATTAATCATCCTACCTATTTGGAGGACCTCACCGGATTAACGGAGCTGATGAAGTCGGCGAGCTCTTTTAAGTTGGACTGGGATAAAGAGATGGACGATGACGACGACAACAACGACGATTGTGTTGAAATCTGAGTAAATGTTAAATCTCACATAAAATTGTTCAAAATGGGTGATCGAACAATGGGCGAACGATCGCTTGTCTCAAAAATTACATCTCTTTCTCTATATATTGAAGATTGTTGAATATGTTTCAAGATAACTTGGGAGAAGTCGGCGAGAATTTCACATGATTTAACAACTTTCAATATGTTGGGACAGAATATTGTAGAATTTTGAGAACAGAAAATTGCTGGAGTGTGGGCCGAATTCTAATGGTTGTGCTAAATAATTTTTCTTTTTAAGAATTGCTGGATTCGTATTGTTTTCCTTATTTTTTGCCAATTGTACAGAAGTTAAAGCATGAAACCAATCAAAATTCACTCACTTTATCATATTTTACCGTCATGGACTCTGTAAAGTGTGTTTTATATATGGTGTGGATATGCACTACGATCATCAAAAAATCTAGAGATTAAAATAGTAATTCTCAATTCCCCCAAAAAGTGATATTCAGTATTTAATGTTGGTTTTTGGCCATCATACTGAAATTAATAGTTTATAAATTATAATTTGTAGTAGAAGTTGTGAGTGTTTGGTAAAAATTATAATTTGTAATTGAAATAAAAAAAAAATTATAAATTGTATTAAAAGTTGTGGATATTTAAAAAAAATTATAATTTATAAATAAAATTAATAGTAATAAGTTAAAAGTTACTAGTAGAAGCTTTGACATGGTTCCTTTTTAGAATTATTTTTTCAAAAAATTGGATATACTGGAATTATAGATGCAATTGGAAAGTGTTAATTATACAATAATACAAATGGATATGCTAAATAGTGAAGTAGTAAATGGAATTGCAATAGGATTAAAGAGGGAAAATAAAAAAATTATATATATATATATATA
Source organism: Heliamphora exappendiculata (assembly GCA_034768845.1). Lineage (NCBI taxonomy): Eukaryota > Viridiplantae > Streptophyta > Magnoliopsida > Ericales > Sarraceniaceae > Heliamphora > Heliamphora exappendiculata. Next base: position 5,548,891 of record JAOTRH010000016.1, on the reverse strand, counting down.
TATATTGCAGATAATAAAAATATGTAACATAAAATTATTTAATTTTAAAAAATTAAATAATAGTATGTAATTATTTTTATCCATTGTACGAAGAAAGAAATAATTTTAAATTTAAAATTCTTCAAAATATCATATTATAGTGGAAAAGTAAAAAAAAATAATCCAAATATGAAGAAAGTTTAGGAAAGGCAAACACAAGTCAATAAATCATATTGTTTTTGCTTATTTTCATATTTAGTAAATAAATTTATTTTTGAATTATTTTTTTGCCTTTACAATTCCTCTCAAACCAAAAAATGCAAATTCTTTTTATCAAAAGATGAAAACAAACAAAATTCTTATGTTTTTTCATTCCAAACATAATTAAGGCTGTGTTTGATCGTCATTTGTGGAGGAATTTATGAGAATAAAGTAAAACGACAAGAAAAAGAAAAGAAAAGAAAATAATAAACTGAAGATCCAAACACAACTTTGGAGAAATATTGGCATGAACAAAATACATTTTTGAGTAAAACGAAATTTGACATAATTCAGATTGTGAGGAGGCTTGAGAATTTTAAACTTAAAATTATAAAATTCGAACAGTGAAACAACTAATCAAGATGCACCAGTGGTCTAGTGGTAGAATAGTACCCTGCCACGGTACAGACCCGGGTTCGATTCCCGGCTGGTGCATTGATATTGCGTTTTTGTTTTAATTTTTTTATTTGATTGTCCAAGGATCTGTTTGTCAGCTCTGATTTTTTGGCTAAAAATATAAAAAAGCCAATGTAATTCATTTGGCAAAAAACTAAAAAGTTAAATTAAAATACAAATTCTTAAAAACTTCAACTATTTTTAAAATACAATAATAGCCTCATTCATAATTTATTTACTACTCTATTACTACTAACTACATATAATTATTTATATTAAATATATAGAAGGACAAAGTTATCTAATTTGAATAAAAGTAAAAAATTAATTATTAATTCAAACTACTAATTTAAAAAAAATTAGCTTAAAAGCTAAGTTACCAAATAATATACTTTAAACCAAATTTATCTTTTTGGTTAAAAATACAAAAAAAATAAATAAATTAACTTTTAAACTAGTTTACAATGAGACTATAATTATAAAGTTGGCCAATACAACCATTTTAATTTCTTCCCCTTTCACGTCTCTCTTTTTGCATTCTAATTTCTTTATAAATAGAAGTTTTTTAACTTGTCATTAATTTACAGATCATCACAATCAATGAGTTAAGTAAAATTTTAGTGATTTCAACATGCACTTTAAACAGGTTAGCCAATTGAAAGGTTGTAAGACCATCTCCAACAACATCGCCATTGGAGAATTCTTCGCCAAAGTGGTGAGAATGTTACAAAATTTGAGCTCTAATAAATTCGTCATCGTTCTCACCAATTTAGAACTGACAGAAATGACGACCTGTGCAATTTTTTGGTGAGGCGCTCAACGAGCAATTTTTTGAAAATCTTTGCTCCTAATGGATCCAAACAAAAAATTCTTGCTGAAATTTCACTCAATTTGTTGGTATCATGCTTGCGATATAAAATTCCTGCTCTTCGTTCTTCAGCCTTTGTTCATTTTTCAGTGTCTTTTGTTTGATTTGGGAGCTGTGCTTTTGTTTGATAGTTCATATATATATATATATATATATATATATATATAAAATACAAATTATATTGAGTAAATTATTAGGATGAGCCATGAGTAATATTGAAAGTAATCAAAATACTGAAGAATGTAAACGTAATAGAAAAAATATGAGGAATGAAATGAATATGTTTATAGATGGAGGCTATTTTTTCAAAAAAAAAGAAACTAATCGTTATAAAATAATCATTAAAATATGACCATTAAAAATTTTAAATTATTATATATTAGTTTTTAAAAAAAACAATTGCCATTATAAAATGACCGATTAAATATAACTGTTGAAAATTTTAAATTATTATATATTTATTTTTTTTTAAAATAAAATTTTGTTAAAAAAAACAGTCGTTATAGTGCGACCGTTAAAATATGACTGTTGAAAATTTTGAATTATTATATATTAATTTGTTTAAAAAATTATGATTTCTTAAAATATGGAGTATAGTTGGAGTTATGAATAAAAATGTGACTTTCTAAAATAGCTTTTAACTATTTTAAAAAGTCACTTGAATAAATTACAGGGATGATGGTTGGAGATACTTTAAAAACCTAAAGTTATTTTGTTACAATTAATTTCAAATTCTAAAAAATAATAAAACATTTTAACATTTAAAAAAAATTTAATTATAATTAGTACGTCAAACAAAGTAAGTTAACTAAATATAATAGTAGTCATGCAATAACAACAATAATATACTTATAAAATGATATTCATAATATATAATATACCAATTAAAATCATAAATGCTATAATTTATTCATCGTAAATTATAAAAAAAATTTATATAACTATATATATACGAAAAAATGGCTCATATCTCGGCGGAAATGCCGAGAGACAGTCCTGTCCCAGCCACCGCTCAAGGGTACCTCTGCTCCCCAACTGAGTAAAATGGAGCAAATTAGGCTGAGAACCTAGGAGATGAAGGAAAAGAGAGAGAAGAAAAGGGAAGGTTTTGCTGAGACTCAAGTCTCTCCCCTGGAGCTCTCCGAACCTGAAGTGAAAGTCGAGGAGTTACTCAGTGAGAAAAAGCATCAAATGATTCGGACAGTTGTCGTGCTGGCAAAGCAGGGAGCTTACAGGGAAGATTCGAGCAATGAGGAGCTCGACGAGTATCTATAGACTCTTTACCCTATCGACTACATCTATCGCTGAACCAACTGACTCATCAACCGAATCAACGACATAATCATCAAAACCAACTGCAGCTTCATTGGCTGAATGAACTGGTGTCTACCTTTTTAGGCTCATGGTGCTGGCTGTAGCCGTGAGAGGTGGGAGCTCTACCAAAAAACATGCAACGATGCAATCAATGGGTGAGCCCTTACCCGCACTCCGAGCAAGTGAGTATTGATGAACACAACAGCTTAATCAATTGGATCAACCGAAGAAATTTCCTCTAGACAGAATGAGCCTCTCGTTGAGAGATCTATTAGTAATTGGGCCACCCCTTTTGGCAAGCAAAGAAAGAAAGGCAAGTTCAGACGATTGATCAAACAAATCTTTCATTCACTTTCTTGATGACAGAGCAATTGAATGAAGCGGTGCAAGGTCTCTAAGATGATGAATAAGCCATTCATTCTCCGTCTTATTGAAGAAAAGACCTTCGGCATGATGGTAGTAGAGTAGTCGATCTGATCTCGCACGCGAGTGGATAGAAATGCCTATAGATAAGGTAAGCGAGAGTAGCCTGTCGACAAAAGGCGTGTATGGTAGTCTTTAAATGGTACAGTACAATACAAGATGATGAAATGCAATGGGATAGATGGTAGTGGGCTGCTTGCACCCAAAAGTGATGATTCACTTGTCTCCTTGTCCATAGGGACCTCGTGGCATACAACCGAAATGACTCCCTCTAGATAGTCGCCCCTTTCTCTTTTGACAGCCTCATGGACTGACGAAAGAAGGAAAGTTATAGAACGAGGAAGTTAAGGTTCGCGAAGTAGACAACAAGCAGCAAACAGCAAGCAACAGCTTCTCAGGATCCTAACCTTGATATGATATTAGTAAAGCGTTGTGTTAGCACGACCCTTTCTCTAGTAATAAGGTAAGCTTCGAAGCTGGCTGCTCTGCTATACTATACTAGTTGTAGGGTGCTGACGCTTTACTAATATCATATTAAGGTTATGGGACTCTATCATGATCTTACAAATCTAAGAATCTCAAATTGGAAGAACGAGCTCTTTTGCTCACCCCTATCTCTAAAGGGGGGTGTAAGCACTTCACTCGCTAGGGGATGGGATTCATTCACTTGCATTCCTGCTAGTACTACAAAAAGCTCCGATCTTAATGCCCCCACTACTGCTGTACAGCTTTTTCTCGAGTTAATAGAGTTGGGTTTCCCGTTTACTCACAACGGAGGAGCCACCCCCATCAAGCGGGCGGCAACGGGTCATAACGTAGCCTTCGCACAACAAATCCACTTTGAAGTTGACTTAATCGCTTGGCTAATCGTCGAAATGTGTGCGAGATACCACAAGGCCCAAATATCTCAATAGCACCTTTGTCTAAAGTTTCGAATGAGACTTCATATCCAAAACGCAAGAACGATCTGACTATAAAGTCATTCAAAACTTGATCGAAGAAGCAACATTTATTGAAGAAGTTATAGAGTCGATTACACAAAGTACTAGTTTGAAAAGCTCGTTGGAATTGATCCGCTACGGGATTTACATTATTCGCAACAGAAGCACATGAATTACTAAATGGAATAGATATTAGTTTGGTAATGGATAGCGCAGCAAACTTGGATTCAACAAGAATCTCATTTTTTGGTAGTACGAAGGGGGAGGTAGGGGTTGAGATGCTGTCGGGCGCCAGCGGCTGACTAAAGTGCCCCCCGAACCGCGCAAAATGGTTGCCTATTACACGGTTCACTTACCATGCCTGGGTTGGGGGTACCTATTATTCGTCGGCGGTTCGGCGCACCTGATCGTCATTCTAAGTAACCAAACCCGAATCTCGAATTGAGGCGAATTCTGGCTTTCACCCAGCGATTGGCTTTGCTGGCTAACCATGAGGTTTGATCTGCTTTTCATCGTCAACTTCCAACCTGGCCAACCTTAGCTATTTTCTTAAGATTCGAATTTTACTTAAGGTTACTAAAGCCAAACCCTCATTGGTGGTCTCTAACATTAAAAAATCATAGGTGGACATTTAAAAACGTCGCTTTTAGATTAGTCAACTTGCATTGAAAGAAAGAATCGAGACAATGGACAAGAGCCTTCAAGACAAGCCCGATCACGATGGATTGTGTCAATCGCTCAAGTGAAGAAAAAAACACGAAGAATTTCCTAAATTTTGATTGCTTTGATCTCACTTACCTGTGAAAATCCATTTAAGCTAAAAGCGCGGGTTTTCTCCAACTTGTAATCCCGCTAACTCCAACGAACGGGAGCAAACCCTGCTTCTACCTTTCAATAGAAGCGAAGAAAAGTTTGAACTTAGGGGGCACACTTTCCCTCTCCCACCTTTTTTATCTATCATTAAAAGTAGGGCAACCGTTGATCGATGAATTGAGAAAGATTGGACCGGGGATTCCATTTTAATAGAGAAAGCTATTGATGATCACATTAGGACGGGAACAAATGGGAAGTGTGCCCCCGGTTTTATTTCTTCTTTTATTCGGATGAGACGGCAATGAGTAATCGATAGAAAGTAAGGGATGCTAGCGCTCTGATCTTAGTATTTCTCGCTTCAGTAGATTTAGGAAGCTTTGGCATTGAGACGCATTACGATAGCTAGGCCAGGTGGGATTATCTATCGAATGGTTATTCATCAAGTGGATCATTTGCCCCTTACCTCAGTAGCTGGGTTCGGAAGGCGATAATTGACTTCGGTGAAAACTCTTCTAACAATCAATCGCAAGGGATTTAAATGACGTGGAATCGATTTCTAATCAATCAGTCAAATCACTCGACTGTAGAAATGAATCTATTTAAAGAGGCCCATTAGCCAGAACCTTTCGTCGACCAAAACAAACTTCTATTTTTGGTTTCGACGGTCTCTTCTATTCAAATTCAAAAAAGTCAATATACGATCCCAAAATTCCCTCCGAGATTTCTGCTTGACTGCCTGCTGAAAGGCCTTTATGTCTTGCAATTGGCTACCTTCCACTTGGCCTCTTTTGCTCTTATATCTCGGATATCTCCAGTCCGATAATGAATATTCTTCCACACTCAAACCTCTAAGGGGTTTTAGAGCAATATCTTTATTGGCGGTTGCGCAACCTTTGATTGAAGCAACTTCTACGGATTGCAAAAGCACATGGTGTTGGATCAAGGCTCTCAATCGCTCAAGGCGTCGATGCGTCTCCAAATCGACCCGCTACTAGTCCGATGCAACTTATCGATTATAGTGATTTCATCACCCGCTATGGAAACCAAAACAACGTCTGGTGTGCCCTCCTCTACTCCTATTTTGACTTTTATACATGTTGCTCTCTGACTTAGTCTTTCTACCCAAGCATATCTTTTAAGACCTCAAGACTCATTTTGATATGCGCATGTTGGAACCGATGAGTAATCAGAACGATCCGCAACTTACCAGCATAGGGATTTGTGATGGATGCCAAGATAAAGACTCTTCTATGCCAAGGATCTTCGAGGTACCACAAATAGTTTGATTGTAAGACTTTCTCTTACATCCCACTTCTTTCATTCCTAGATTACTCCGTTTCCTACAAACTTGGTTCTTTCGGTTACCTTTTGATATGTGTTCAGAGAAAGGTTTGGAACTCTCGACTTTAAACTGAGGACTAACACAGATGTTGTGGGGGCCATATTTTCCAAGAGCTGCCCTTCCCCCCATTTCCCTATAAAGTTCATATGGCCTAGCGGTTTCCTAGTTATTATATATATAATAAGGTTACGATTTGTCGCATATGAAAAAATAGTAACTAAAATATACTCTAAGCCGTTTGAATTGGGTTATGATAAGTTGGATAAATATAATTCACATGTAATTAACCCATCTATCTCATTTTTTTCACTTAACTCACTTAATCCAATCCACTAACCCATATAAACTAAATGGCAACTGAAGTTTTTTGAGTCCCATGGAAAAAAGAAATTAGTGATACCCAATTTTTATATATTTCTTATTTATTTAAAATTTATTTTCTACAGACAAAATTACAAGTTACACAAATTTGCTCATTACATATTTATCAATATTACTATTTAAAAGTGAAATACTCTATTCTCTCTCTTTTTCTACGTGTATTTAGGATACTTATATTTAAATTTTTTTAAGTCTAGATATTTATGATTGATAACAGTTCACTTAAATTATCTAATAACTACAACCTTTATAATATAATAATAATCAATAAATCATGACATTTTTGTCTTTAAATATAAAGTATAATATTATAATAGAAATAAATAACCTAAAACATATCTTATTTGAAAAAATAAAACCATTTTGAATTGCCAGAAGCACTGACTGTGTTGAAATCACCTTCTTCCCTCCTGTATTGAAGCTATTTTATTATATTTTTAGCCCTCACTTTTTTAAAATAATATATATTATAATAAATGACACTCCTCCTTCCATGAGGTGTTAGACAAACATTTCCCTTATCTAGGGGTTGAGCCACCTCTGCATGAATTGCACGAGTAGGTGTAGACGGAGAGAGATTGATAAATTAAAACAAAATTGATGAATTATTTGCATAATTATACCTATCATGTCTCTCTTTCTGCGGTCCAATTTTATAGGAAGCCATTTAATGTACATAGGCCTTTTGTTTTGAGGAATTAGAGGAGAGAAGATTAGACTAATAGACAAGGGTAGCACACTAAATTTTTTTTGTTCTTTCAGTATTATGAGTCTTACATTTGTATTATGAAATTCGGACTAACAATCCAATAAATGCAAGATTCCTAATATCTCAATGTAAGATTCTGTAAGATTTACGTGAACAATCATTGAAAACAACTATAATATGTTCTCCATCTTTTGGGCAATTAACATACCACATCGTAATATCCATTAGGCCTGGGAAGCTATGAGCAGAAGCTACTATGAAGGCTCCAGTTCGATCTCTTATAACTTCTTTGGATCCCCACTATATTATTCATTGTGTCACAAGTTCCATCCACATTAACCTTAAAGCAAACGAAGGGAGGGTCTTCCTAAGCTTTTCGCAACAGGAGTTCTGGGTTTACACACTTCAGTCACATTTGCTTACTGAAATTAGGATAGAAAGGAGGAAAGCTCTAGTTACAATGCCCTCTGGATTCCTTGGTTTGCCATCAAAGACAATAGTATTTCGGTCATTCCAAATGGCTCAAGCCAGAACCACGAAGCTGCAACATGTTTTTTCGTCCAAAGTAAGGACAACCTCCTGCACCCAGTCCTTAAAGAGTCCTGCCCGATATCCAGGGTCTGGCGTGATTGGCCCAATTCCCATATTATTTTCCACCTTTTCGCTCCCCATAAATGTGTGCTCGATGGACTCGTCAGCAAACTCACACCTTGGGCAAACGTTTTGAACATGAATGTGCTTGTTTTTTAGACGGCTATATGTAGGCAAGGATCTAGCACACGTTTGCCAAATGAATATATTTACCTTAGTCAGGACTTTGAGATTCCTGGAACTTTAACCACCAGTTGGAGGCTAGATGTGCAATAGTACTAGCATCCATATGATTAGGCACGTATTCATTTAAAAATTCCTTTGCAATCCATCCCCCATACGTACGGAATAAATTCCATCCTTCTCAAAGTTCCATATAAAGTCTATCTTCCATTGGTCTCAAGCAAATAAGTGCCAAAATCTGCTCAATCTTCGAAGAGGCGGCCATCAAAGTTTCCTCTTCAGAATAGAAAAAGACGAGGACATGTTTAGATACCTGTTTTTTTTTTTTTAAATAAGGTTTTTTCTTTTTAGAAAACTAAAGGTTAAGATATCTAAACATGTGAAAACTAGAGTCGCTACTTGATTTTTGAGAAGAAAAAAAAAGTACTAGTATGCATTACCGTTGAAAAATGATCCAGAAGTTAAAGTATGAAATAGAAAAAGTATTAAACACTTCTTTTGTCCAACCGTTAGGTCGATCTCTACTTTATCACATTCGGTTCTCGTTGTAAATTTTTTAAAAATAATAAATACAGAAAGAGAGATTAAAAAGAATCTATACAAAAGAAAACACGAAAAATAAAAATCCTATTTAAAAAAAAGAAAAATTCTAAGGGCCATGTTGTATTGTCTTTATCATGCTACATTTATTGGAAAACATAAACAAAACAAAGTTTAAAACATGGTTTCAGTTACTAGTTCAACAAAACCAGTGCTGCCATTGCAACCTTTGGTTGCCATCGTGACAAAATATGAATACAAATCGCTAGCTGTGAAAATTAAATATTACGGCCACTTAACCAAGAAAGAAAAGATTACGATCGTAGCAATCAAATGATGTGGTCATGTTCAAAATTTTTAGAAATTTTTTTTCATGTACAGTTTGCTTGCGAATGAGATTGTATATACGAAAAACATAATCACGAGATTAAATAAATATTCTGAGCATTCAGTTTTTTATTAAATCACATCAAAGCATTTTTTATAAGATTTTGAAAGAAAAAAAAAGAATATTATTCAATATTACAACTAATTATAGACGTGTGCATATATATATATATATATATATATATGTATATATATATATAAGAAAAGAAAGAAAATTAACAAGAAACTCTAGCTGTAACAATCCCGAGAAGGAAGAATAAAACATGATTTTACAAATGTGATGGCAACCTAAGGATACTTGAAATGAACAATCTCCTACGAGTGTCTACTCAAATCTGCGGCGTAGGGCCGATTGGATGATTGCACACCAAAGGTTTGGATGATTGCACACCAAAGGTCCCAGTACGTTAATTGAGCCTCGAACTCGACTCAAATGCAATGAATTCGAAAGGAATGGGATATATTGGAGAATACCAGAGGTTAGTTTTGACAAAGGATCGCCACTCTCCAAAAAAATCTCTCTGGAAAGGATGAAAACAATGGTATTTATTGAATTTTGGGTGTTAATGTTGCCAACTGGCAAGCTGCCAAGCATTTGAAATAGAAGGTTCTATGATAAGGATGCGGCCATGAACATTAAACCTAGAAAATATGATGGCTGTGACTTGCAAAGGTTACGGCTGGTTATGAATCAAAGCACACTCACAGTCGTGAAAATCAAAGAGCATGACCTTATGTAGGATCAAAGAACATTCACGACTGTGATATCTAAAGGTCACGGTCGGTTATAGGATCGGAGTATAGAAACGTCCGTGAGATTGAAATGTGTAGCCATGAAGTTTTAGAGGCATGAGGTATTATCTTGTGGTTTGAGTCGACTTCTTGTTTTCACAATTGCTCGAAGGTATCCTTTAACATAGTATCATATATCTTCATCATTAGAAGAGCACTCGCCTAGAATATCACTTGATCAAATTAGGGAGGAAATTTGCTTTTATTACCCTGTTTTTTATTTGTCATCTTGATCTATCAAAATTCTGACTCTCACCTCGAAGTCCTCGAAGTCCTCAATGAGTTAAGCAATGGAATCCATCTATCAACATAAACACGAATATTCTTTTTGTTTCCCACCTTCCATCGAAGTCCTCATGAGAGACCCTGCCTTTGAGAATATTTCTCAATACAAAAGACGTCTGTGAACCAGGGGATGCTTGCAGGAAGAAACACTGGGAAAGTGTTTTGCTTTGAATACTGAACCCACAAGCGAGAAAAGGGTTTTGCATGAGTCCTTATCCCTGTTTTGCGAGCATAGTAAGGTTGGAAGCCTCAAGCATTCAAAAATTGAGCCCCTCACGTTTAGGTGAGCAGATCTTATCCCAACTGACCAAATGAATCTTTCGGGTCCCTTTAGAGTGTCCCCACCAAAAATGAGGCGTTTAGTTCATCGATGAAGAGATTAAAAGCTTAAAGCAACTCATAGTGAATAGAGATAGCTTTTGCCACCGCCTTTATAAGGATTTTCTTCCCCACCTTAGATAACAGTTTTTCCTTCTATCCTTGAAGCTTCTTTCACACCTATTCTTTAGTTGAGTTAAAAACCCTTCTTCGATTATGGCTTACCACTGTAGGAAGGCCAAGATATTTTTGTGGCGTTGGACTATTGGAACACCCATTTGCTGTATAATCTGTTCCTGAATTCCCTTCTTTGTGTCTGGGCTGGAAAGGAGCCCTGATTTTTAAAAATTAATGAATTAGCGCAAAGCTCACTCATATTGTGCCAAAACCTCGTTCAAACATCTCTCTTCCTCTTGTGTGGCTTTTGCAAAGAGTAGACTATCATTGGTAAAGAATAAATGGGAGAAAACAGGGCTATCCCCAGCAACTTTAAGGCCATGTAGCCTCCCTTCTATGTTGACTTTATGAAGTAAAGTGGACAAGCCTTCCCCACACAGGAGAAAAAGGTAGGGCGATAACGGGTCGCCTGGCCTAAGGCCATGAGAGGGTTTGATGTGTCCTATGGATTCTCCATTAAGAAGTAACGCATAGGATACCAAATTTAGGGAGAACATAATTTTAGCAACCTATACAGAGCTGAAACCCATATTAACTATGATTTTTTATCAAAAAATTCTATTCAATTCTGTCATAAGTTTTGCTCATATCTAGTTTCAGTACGAAGAATCTCACTCTCCAGGCCATTTTATGCATGGAGTGGGTAGACTCGAATGTCATCGTGATATTATCTGCAATGCGTCGTTTGGGAACAAAAACAACCAATTCGATGGTTTTTGAAAGTATAAGCTTCGGGCAATTTGTGAGTGTTTTAGCAATGATCTTGTAAACCACATTACATAAGCTTATAGGACAATGATCTTGTCCACCTCCAGAACGCCTCTTCTTTTTCGAACAGCCTGTTGATCTCCATTTCTAAGTTAATGACCTTTTACAAGGCTATTTTTCTTTTCTTTATCTAAACTCTAATCAAATATCATACATATAATTCTACGATATATATTAAAAAAAAACATATAGAGTTCATAGTATTAGTTATCAATAAGTCTATATACAATATATAAAATAATGCATGAATCAATGCATGAATATTTGGTATTACCGTATTAGTAAACAGAATACGCAGGATTTACAATGCAATGTTTTTTGTGGTGACGTATATGCATGCGTTAAAATATGCACTATTTGATAGACTGTACGTAACATTGCTAAATAGTTATTATTCTTATTCCTTCATTCAATACTAGAGAATAAACATTTGTAAACTTGGCTTTCTAGATTAAAAAAGTTTTAAATTTTTTTATCTCAACTAGATATATATAAGAAAAAATAACCATTTAGTTTTTTCTGCACATTCCAATATATATTGATATGATAAAAGTACTCTTGTGACTCATTACAAGTAATTATATTCTAAAGGTAAACGAGAATCTTTTAAAAGTCAGCAAAAGTTAAATTACCAACCACCTAACTTATTTTCTTTTAATTTCTTAACTAAACAACAACAACAAAAAAACATTCCAAAAGTTTAAATTACCAATCAATTCGAAGTTGGGCGGCCTAATATAGGTGCTCTCTGTGACTTTGAAATTTGAATAATGATGATAATTCAATACATTGGCAAGTTAAATTTTTTTTTTTTTGGCTTTTTTCCTTATAAAATAAAAAAGAAAAATAAGTTATTTATTTCGTTTACAAAAACTAAAAAATTATAATTTTTTTTTACATCTCAATATTGATGTGACTTATAATTTCAGGATTAATCTAGAATGCCAAGAACAAGAAGTTAATCAGAGGATACGCAACGCCACGTCAATATACTAATGTGGTGTACTCAATTAATGTATGTATATTATATATTCATAATTAGGAAAGATCCTACATTATGGACATTAAATATAGCACATTAGCATAATTTTATATTAAAAAAATACATAGTGCACGTATATTAGATGAACGCACCACATTAATATATTTAGGTGATATTCTTACTCATGTGGAATAATTTCTCCACGAGGAGAGTGACCTAGAACTAAAAAAAAGAAGGTTTTAGACCTCCTAATACTAAAAAAAGAGAAGTTTTTTTGATGTCTTAGTACTCAAAATAAATTGGTCTGAGTAGATATAAAATATCATATGTACTTGTTTTTTAAAGCACTAATGCGTTTCTTATTGAGAACTCAAGTTTCACTTGTAATATTCATTATTTGTTGCTTTCAAGTATAAATATATACGGTATTTTATGTCTACTCGGACCACTTTAAATTGAGTACTAAGACATCAAAAAACTTCTCTTAAAATATCTGTAGCAGTAGAAATATTGTAAGGTACTTTTTTGGGGGTTTGATAAATTGTAGTTATTTTTAGTTTATAGTTATCTTAAATTCTTCTTCCTATGCTTATTCTTCTTCACAATCATTTCTCTTTGTGATTGAACTTGTTGAAAAATGTTTTTTTGCATTTTGATCTTAACACCGAGGAGAAATCTTTTTCGTTGAGGCATAAAAACTTTTAAGAGCAATGTTACAAACGTTTTAAAATCCAAAATGAAAAGGGTCTCTTCAGAATTGGAATAGCCACCTGGCCATTCAAGCTCAACACAAATAGCCTCCAATCACATGGAATTTAATAATATTCTTGAAATCCTCAAAACCATCACGCAAGTTACAAATTATTAGATGCTCGGAATGTACTACGAAAGCGATGACACGTGGTGTTTTTGACAAATAAAAATATTTGATGCATATTAAATAGATTACTCTTGTTTTCTAGCTACTCAACAGGGATGGGTTCATATTTTTCCACTTGAAGTATTTTTTTGCTACGTTATTAAATAAGAGCGGTCTAGGAGTATACATGGTCCGATTTGATTCGATTTTGAGTTAAATCAAGAATCAAATCATTCTGAACAGTTTTAAAAGTTTAAAAATCGAAATTGAACCATACGTATCATAGAACCGAACTGAACCGAACCAATAAATAACGGTTCGATTTCGGTTTGGAACCGCAATTCTAATGATAAATATTTGTTTCATATTTTATGTTTAAAAAAATCATATATTTATTTGTTTTATTTTTTCTATTAAATTTTTATTATTTATTTTACATTGTCTTTTATCACTTGTTTCATATTCGTACAAAAAAACATTTTCGTTTTAATAAATTATGAATTATATTTTATTATTTTTTCATCCATTATCAATAATTTATGAATTATATTTTATTATTTTTTCATCCATTATCAATAGTTTATGAATTATATAATGTTACGATGGTATGAGAAAAAAATAAAAAATAAAAAAGAAGAAATAAAAAAAAAGTAAAATAAAATAAATAGTATTTTTAAATTTTTATTTATATATAATACATAATATAAATATTTTTAATAAGTGACGAATTTGTTCGGTTCTATACGATTTTGTTTAAACTTAATCCGGAAACCGAACTATAATGAACGGTTCCTAATTATTTGGAACCGGAACCAAACTGTTCACCAAAAAAATTGAATCAAACCATACGATTTGGATCGTTCCGAACCAGTTTAACGGTTTAAACGATTTTGTAAACACCCTTAAAGCACCACATATGCAATATCACATGCTGCTCCGAAGCTATTGAATAATTACTCCAAACAAGTGATATGAAATTAAATAAAGTGGATGTTACTATCCCAACCAAAACAACATCTATCTATCAAGCAATAATTGAATGCTATTAAAGCAAAGTTGATTGAGCAAGTTTAGTTGATACTCAAACTTTACAATTATCGATGTGTTTAATAGGGTTTATTATATTTTTTTTAATTTTACTCTACATGTGTGAAGACATAGCATTCAATAATGCACTTGTTGCTAGTGGAAATTAAGCCCTTGGTCTTATTAATATGTCACTATCAACCTCCTATAAAGTTTATTCAGTGGAATGTCCATTTTCAGTCCATTTTCACTTCATTCAGGAAACTTTTGTCTCTTGCCATGCTTGTGAATTTCGTACCATATTATTTGGTACAGATTGATACCTATCATTTTAAAATAATATAGTATACAAATGACTTAATTTTATATGGTTTAAAATAAATTGACATATACAGAATGTAACATATAATACTGGGATAGAGGAAGAGTTCAACTTTTATTAAAATTTTTGTTATTTTTTTAGTTCATCTCATCGTGACAATTCACAATTCGAAAAGTAAAAGATTTTAGTCAAAATATAAAAATATTAAAAAAAGATAAAAATAAGCAAAAATCATAAAATTTAGCCCAAAGAAGGACAATATTAATTTATTGAAAAATATTAATTTTATATTACTTTCAAGTTATCTACCTCATCATAAATAAAGGAAATAAAAATATTTATACTAATTAATATAATATTATGTCAAATTAATATTTATGTTATACTAAATTATTTGTTGTCGGACAATATTTTTACCTAAAAAAAATAAACAATTGATTTTTGTTCAGTACAGTATTCAAAATCTTATCCCATTGAGTTTTTATAATTTATTTTTTCTTCAAAAGTATCAAGAATCTCTAAGTTTTTACCCATCTAAATTATAAGTTTGACCACTTTAATTTTATGTTTGGCCCTTAGTCACTTGTTTTTTTAGTTCAATTGTTCATTAATTTTCAGCTTAACATTATTAGTTCGTACGTAAAGATGATTAAAATAAAAAAGAAGAAAAACTAATTTTCAGCGTCATTGATTAATATTGCTCTCTTTCTATCTCTGCCTAGACTTCAAATTATCAATTCCTATTGTTGTTTAACTTCGTTTGTTGTGAAGCTTAAATTGAGTTTTTATTTTTTTATTATGAGACTATTATGTGGAGGTTTTAATAAAATACAATAGTCAACGTGATTAATTATAAATTTAAAATATATATTATTAATTTATACGAACTTTTTAAATAATATTTTAATTTAGTTATTTTTCTAATTATTATATATATATATGTATATATATAATTTGTCATATTCAGCTCTATTAAACAAGAATTTTGGCTCCCTTAATTCGTAATAATTATTCGGTAATCTCGAATTACTATGATATTGTCTATGTGGTGTTTATATTCGATCATATGACTAAAAATTCTCTTGGTACAACAAGTGTACCCACATTTATTGGATAAATAAGAGACAAAGAGTGGCTGACCCACTTTATGTGTATTAATATTTTTTATTTAAGGCCCGATTGCCAATTAATTCAAAAGTTAATTTTTTTATTATTTTGTGTTTTTAGTTAAAAAATTAAATTTGGTTCAAAATAGGTTGTTTGGCAATTTAATTTTTAAGTTAACTTTTTTAAAGTTGTTTATTTGGATAAAAAATTAAATTTTTTTTTACTTTTTGTTCAAAATGAACAGTTTTATCTTTTATATATTTAATATTAAGAATTATATAAATTTAGTAGTGATAATAAATAAGTTATGAATATAGAGTATTATTGTATTTTAAAAATAGCAAGAATTTGAATAAAATATTTTAAAAATTTGTATTTTAATTTAATTTTTTAATTTTTTAACTTTTTGCCTAATGACAATATTAATTTTTTAACATTTTTAATCCAAAAAAAAAACTAAAAATTTAAAGTTGGCAACCAAACTCTGAAAATGCCATATAAGTAATGGCATACTCCGAGAATACTCAATACTTCTGAAAGCTAGAGGCGACTTGTGACGCCTTCTACCTTTTAATGTGATTGGGGTAAGGTTAATAGCTGCCACTTAAACGATCTTGGAAGTTTCTTGGTCACACTGGAGCATGACATATGTATGACACAATATTTCCATTTATAGTAAAATAAATGTATAATTTGCCGCGTAATAAAAGTAGGAATGGCAAATGGACGGCTTTGTACTTCCTCATTTTATCTCGTTTATTAACGAGACGAAATTAAAAAAAATAATCAAAAAAGTGACCGGCCGAGGACAGGACATAATGAAAAATATATTTTTATTTTAAAAGAGATTAATACTAATAATAATGACATGATAAGATATTAAAATAATAATATTGATCAATAACTAGAATTAAAAATAAAAAAATAAAAAATAAGTATAATATTTTTGTGTTTTAATCGTATTATATTGTTAAAAAATAAAATTTATATACATATTTATATATTAAATATATTTAATTTATTTAAACATGGACGGAGTAGAGAAAAAACATGATGAGTATTGAAAATACCGTTCATATCCATTACCTAATGGGTGCAGGAAAATTTTGTACAAATCGAGACGGGGGAAGCAGAAGAGGGGTAAGGATGGATAAAATTACTATTCCTAAATAAGAGCGATGTGTTTATTATAATTAAAATTATAAATTTATATATTATCTCTTGTAATGGTGTTAGAAATATTTACTTATTTTACTAAATTAATATTTTAAATGACATGGCATAATTTCAATCATAAAATTTAAATAGAGTTCATGTGAAGTTCATAACAGCAATGATTGTAATTGTACCATATTTTTTGAGATATTAAATTAATAAAATAAATTGGGATTTCTAACAACATCATAAGTAAAAAGATATGTATGCTTGTTTGGAGTTTTTGAAATTTTTGTTGAATTAAAAGCTAAAAATTATAATTTGAGCAATATTAAACATACCTTGTATAGTTGATTTTTTTCTAAAATAAAAGTTCAAAAAATTGGACAATTGCCAAAATACTAGCCCTATACGGGATAATTGTTTATTTGCTTATTTTGTTTAATTTATTTTCATTTTTAGTCAACGTTTTTCACTTTTCAATCGAACTACAATATAATTCTCGGCTTCTATCATCAAGATAAATCGAAAAAATAAAAAAAAAATTATTAAATAAAAAACATCAGAAAAAACAAAAATAAAAAAAAATAAAAATTCTTGAACTATAATATGTTTATTTTTTTAGCTCATTTTATCAAGAAGATTCGAAAAAATAAAAAAATATAATTAAAAAAATTTTAAAAAATGAAAAGAAAAATAAAAAAAAATTGTACAATTTAGCCCAAACATGGCCACTATTGATTGAACCCAGCTTGCCACGGGCAATTTTTTCAACACACGGAATAATTCTTCTTTTAAGAGAGTGATGCACTTTTTCATTCCTAATTAACCTTGAAAAAGGCAAAAGAACCTTAAAAATTAAGGATAATTTAGAAAATTAGAACTAATAATTAAAATAAAAAAATTAAAGATTTAAAAGCAAAACCAAACGGGCCTGATTGACTACAAGAAACGTGGCAATCCAGTAGTGGCCCATGACTATTTGGGCCTACGTACATAATTATAAATAAAACAAAAAGTTTTTACAAATTTTCATATTCACAAACATTAAAAAAAAGAGTTATTACAAATTTTCAAAAATTATAATTATCTTATTACTTTAAATTTCACCAACATCTAATTTACAACCAGAATTACACCAATTAAGTTGAATCAATGGTAGTAATAACTATTTAAATATTATTTTTCTAACATTTTTTGTTATAAAATTACTAATTAAAATCTTATTTTCAAGCTTATTTATCATTTTAAATAACACCCTTTTGTTGTAATAGATTTTTTACTTAATAATTTTATACAAAACTTAATAAGCAGTATCATAAATTTGGGGTCATATTTTTTTAATTAAAAATTGAGGACCCAATGCAAGCTAAATAGTCAAATTTATGTGCCAGGATTTACCCACAGGGCTAGTAGCTCTGCTATTATGAGTATTATGTACTCGGAGTACTTGATAACATTACTTACATAATTATTAATACACATTAAATAAATTATTATTTTTTATATTTTATCAATTTAACAAAAGGGGCCTTTCATCATTTTATGTAAAATATTTTTATTTCAACAATAAGTGAAAATTTTACATAAATAATAGGATAAAATACACTTAAACCTCTTGTGTTATAGCGAAATCACACTGTATTCTCCTTTACTATTGAAAATATCAATGTGCTTCTTTAGTTTAAAAATTTAGGTAACAACTTAATTCAATAGTCAGTTGACCATTTGTTGATCAAACCAAAAATGACACGATCATTTTAAATATGCTTGATACGCTGAATATGTGATGAAAAAAACGTCCAATGTTAACTTTTGAACAAAATGGAGTACTATCTATATGATTTGGGGAAGCAGGTTGTCTGCTATAGGTAGACTTAGGATTCATCCATTGAAGCCTTTCACTTCATCAGTTGAACCCTTTATTCCAAGAAAAGGAGGGGGGGATCGCACGAAAGAATAACAGAGCAAGATTTGGTAAAGCCATCATCTGACATTCCCACACCAGCAAACCTATGCTCAATTGATTTTTAAAAAATATTCATAGGTATTTAGCTTTAGAAGATGCTATTTACATGGATTAATGTTTATATTAGCTTTGTGTATTGCATGTGTTTTCTTAAATATTCATAGGTATTTAGCTTGTGAAGATGCTACTTACATGGATTAATGCTTATATTAGCTTTGTGTGTAGCATGTGTTTGGAAAAATGCCTACACAATAAATACAAACATATTGTTAGAACAATGCAATCTAAGAGAGGGAGTGAATTGAGTCTTTAAAAAAAATAATAATCTAAAAAAAAATAATAATCTAAAAAAAAATTTCAAAATTCTTTTAATATTGCAATCAAATAAAGTGAATTAAGCAAATATTGAAATAATGCAAATATTAAAAGATGGGAGATAGAAAGATAGAACTGGACGCCAAGAATTTATAGTGATTCAATTTTATCTTAACCTACGTTTATTCCTCAAGTTCTCCTTTGAGTATTTTCACTATATAGAATACTTTACGGGTGTATTTCAAACCTTTACTATTTTTAAAATTTCGCTTGAATGAGCTGAATGTTTACAGGCACATTCACAAGCTTAACAGTTTCAAGAAGATCCTATGAAAACAAGCCTATATTTTCTTTTAATCTCTCTTGAACTCTTGTTTGATCAGATTTGCTCACTCACTCAAAGGATAAAGGGTGGCTCACCCTTGATTACAATAAATGAAGTGTATAAATGAGAATTGCTCACTCTCTTTACAGAAAAGATTTGCAATAAATAAGAAAGTAAAGAGAGATGATGACCAAGAGCTGGAGATTCAACAATAAATGAGATCTTGAGATTTCTGAGTTTGATTCAAGCAATGGAACAGTAAATGTAGGTCTCCAATTGGAGTAAATGCTGAGAAATTACTCCTTATATAAGCTCTTATGCATTCGTGACCGTTGGAAGTAAGTGAGAGCAATAAATGCCAAAAATTCAGCAGTTGAGATCTGCCGCGAGTTTGAATTTTCGTCGCAGGTGTAGATACAAATGTCTTTGGTGTCGACACAAAATGTCTAAGGCAGGACCCTTAAGTGGTTGGGTCAACACATATATTCTGAGGGGTCGACACAATTCTGCACTCTACCTTACCAATATCATGGTGTCGACACAATTAGATCTAGTGTCAACTCGTTTGAAACTTCAGCATCCGGAGGAACCACTTTGTGTCGACTCAACTTGCCTTTGGGGTCGACACAAATTCTGCTGGAAATCTCGAGTTTTTTGGGTCGACTCATGTTCAGTCGGTGTCGACTCAAATGTACTTCTGAATCTAAGAGAAGCCACTTTGTGTCGACTCACGACTTCTTTGGTGTCGACACTAAGTTTTTCAAGCAGTCTCAGGACTTTTGTGTCGACTCGTCCTTAGTTGGTGTCGACACCTCAAAATCTGCAGGTGGCCTTGGTTGATTTGTGTCGACACAATTTCCATTTGTGTCGACTCAAACATCCGGATAACAAAAGTGAGGACCACTTTTGTGTCGACACAAAACTGATTTGTGCCGACTCTTTTTGAGTCCTGAGAGTTTCGATTCTTTTGTGTTGACACAAAATTTGTTCGTGTCGACACTAACATTTTGATACTTGAAGATCAATTTCATACAAATGTTAGGATGTCAAACCATTTGATCAATGGGTGTTAACACACTTGATGAGATTCAAGTATACTTTGCCTTAAAAGTGTTTGACTTATTTTTCAATTGGTTTCAATACAAAATATTCTCATTTAAGAATATGTGAGTGTTTTAATCCTTTTGAGAGTTAAGTAATTTATTTTTGGTTAAATGTGTCAATTTAATTGTTCAAAATATGTTAATACTTTTATTTTGAAAAAATAAAATATTATCCATTTAAATCAATTTATTCTTAGAAAATAAATTATCAAAATTATCAAAATTAAAATAAAAAATTCTTAGGCTAACGCGCGCGCGCGCACACACACATATATATATATATATGCCTAACAAGTGTTTGACAAAATGCTCATGTAAGATTATCATATCAATGGGTTCATCAACTACTGGTGCAAACCATGATTTCAGTTTGTTCAAAAATAAAAGGTAAGTGTGACAAAAGAGCAGCCATTGGGATATCTGAATCAAAAAAAAATCTAGGGAGACTCTACTTCAAGTGTGTCGCTGGTGGTTGCAATTTTTTTTGGGTGGTGGATCCCTCATAATGCCATTGCTATCCAAAGAAAAACCCAGGGAGACTTTACTTCAAGTGTGTCGCTGGTGGTTGTAATTTTTTTAGGTGGTGAATCCCTCATAATGCCACTTCTATCCAAAGAAATTTGGATAACAATTGGAGGACTGATAGGGACATCAGAAGGAATGGAGGTGCTAGAAGCCATGGTTGGGACCCTACTTATCTTTTGAACAAAATGGAGCAGTTTGAAGCAGAGCAAAGAGTTGTTAGGTTCATGTTAATTGCAAGCATGTGTTGGAGGTAAAACTGTCAGGATCATTGTTTTTGTAAACGATTTTCGATAAAAAATAACTGGACGACAATCACCGAAATGGGTTTCAAATAAAACTTTTGATGTCGAATGATCAAAATAAAAACCCGTGCCACTACAGTTAATTTAGAAGAATACATTTTTGATCAATTTTTCTACTATAATTTTTTATTCCTAATTGAAGCTCCCGCCAGACCTTTTACTATATTCCCTTATGCGATTTCCAAATGTAATGGGGGCTACGATTCTTCGAGAACTTGTATCGACAAAATCTTGTCAGCTTTAGTCTTGAAAAAAAATTATGAATTTGGTTCAGCCTACTCGCATATTTATAGGGTTACTGTAGGGACCTATGGAGTAATTATGATAAAAACTTCTAGTGTAATCCAGATACTCATTCAGCAGTTTTCGCAATTAAGCAAACCTCATAGCGGTATCTCTAATTATGAAAATCTTGCAGCGATTTCTGCAATTTTCATAAAATACTAAATTACAGTTCACACCACTAAAGAATTATAATTGCACTCTAAGTCATAATTTCAAGACCTTCTTGTATTGAGCTCCTATTATTAAATGCTTAACTCATATTCGCACGTTAAGATTTTCGATAAAC
Organism: Heliamphora exappendiculata; assembly: GCA_034768845.1. Taxonomy (NCBI): domain Eukaryota; kingdom Viridiplantae; phylum Streptophyta; class Magnoliopsida; order Ericales; family Sarraceniaceae; genus Heliamphora; species Heliamphora exappendiculata. The sequence continues at coordinate 5,526,862 of JAOTRH010000016.1, read as the reverse complement.
GCCCATAAAATTTAATTAGTTACAATTTAATTTAATCAGCATCTTGAAATTTCTTAAATCCTTCTGCTTAACTTATTTGACTGTCGGATAATCAAATCCACTTGCAGGATTTGACCCAGTCAAAACTTATAAGGTTTCCTTAAGTGGGTATCGTCAATTCTGATTATTCGAGATGTGAATTTTGTCAATAATTAATATTCACCATATAAATAATATCGTTATCCAACTCACCGAGAACATAGACCCATATAAGATCACATCCTCTAATGAATCAAAATAATAAATATTAAATATACGCAAATCAATAATTATTTCAGGATTAAGAGTATAAGCACTCTCATAGCTTTGGAGTGTGAATTAATTTATATATAGTCAGTATAAAATTAATTATCCCAATGTGTCCCATTCAATACACACTAAGTGCACTAGCACAGAGAGTCAGAACAATAGACGACGCTATTATCTGTTTTTCGTAACCTAGACAGACCTACTAAAACTCTGTACTACAGTCGTACCGATGGTATATCCATTTCTATCTAAACTGTGAACATAAAACTTATATTCTATAAGAACTTAAGATCAGATCTTCTGTATGCAAGTCGTACTCTACACATCAGATTAAATGCTGTACAAAATAAATGATATCCATACATAACATTTAAAGAAATAATATTGCATACATTGCTCATTAAGATCATCATAAAATAAAAAATTAATTTTATTAAAATAAAATTAAATACTAAAAATATGATTTTCAGTATACAATCCTAACAGCGTGGTATTCACTGGGTTTACTATGATTCCCATATTCATTGCTCTAATGTTGAAGTGAAGCAGAGCAAAGAATTGTTAGGTTGATGCTATGGCTAAATTTATGGCTTCGGAGAATATTAGTTTCTTGTAATTTTTGCTTTTTGGCTGGGACAATGTAATTTTTGTTCATCAATGTAATTTTTGTTTTCTGTTGGTTCACTTAGTCTCTTATGTAGCTATACTGGTTTGCAACTATACTGATTTGCTGCTTAATTCACTGAGCTTCATTTAGCTATACTGGTTTGTAGCTATATTGCTTAATTCACTGAGCTTAATTGCAACTATACTACCTGTGATTCCAACTTGTGCGACGGAACAGTTACAGTAGGTTTGAACATATATCTTGACAAACCAAAAAACATATTGCCAATGAATAAGACACGGGTACTGTTTTGTTCAACGACCTATGCCATATCATTACTGCTCGCTGACCACATATATTGTGAGGACCTGCTCTGTATTTAGCATAAGGCTTAAAATCATTTGGCTTTCCTAAAATAAAAGATGACAAGTAAAAGATTGAATATTAGATGGAGAAAAGGTAGATAGCAAAACAAACTACAACTGTCAATACAACAAATTGAAATTCAAAACCACTGATCATTTTAAAACTACTTCTCTATAATTCACTAATCATTTCAACAAGTGGGTTTCAAAACCAATACATACTTCCAACAAAACCAATTAAATTTTCACAAGTATTTTGTTCAAAATAATCACCTAAACCAGTCAATACAACCAACAAGTATTTAGTTCAACGTAACCACCTAAAACAACCCATACATCAAACAAGTATGTAGTTCAAAATAACCCAAAACAAATTAGACATCCACAAGTTTTTTGTTCAAAATAACCCAAAAAGACAACTTTAAGGCCTTACCTTTGCAGTCTTACTCACTGCGAAGAATCGACCCCTCTATAAACTGTCACACTTGCTTGACTTGAAACCACTGGTGCATCTTGAGAAACCTGAGTGCTCATTCTTCCTCTTTGACTTATAACCTTAGACACAAATAAAGCCCATAATTATTGAATGTAATTAATTGGAAATACAATCCACAAAAAAACTACTTTTCAATTTTGAATAAAAACTTATCTGTTGTCCTCTTCATTTTCCTCTTCTTCCACTTGCAGAAGTTGCTCTCCCCATGCCCCTTGAACTACTGGCTATAGATAGAGCCCACAGACAAGTGCGATTGTTATGTCCAAAATGTTTTCCATTTGAACATGAAATAGTACGCAATTTTTTTATTGGCAGTACTTCCACTTGGTTCACCAAGTTCCATCCTTCTATTTTTCATAGGTCGACTTAGTCGACGAAGAGGTGGAGGTTCAATAGGATCTCCCATTGCTGCTGTTCACATTGACTCATCAGGAAAAAGGATAAATCATGCCATCATATGCTTCCAAATACATTTATTTAGTAAAATATGAGTGGCAATAATTCTCAACATTGAGTCTCTTACGCACAAGAGATGCTATTGTATGCTTGCAAGGTTGGCCATTTATATCCCAAACACCACATGAACATGTTTTCCTATCGATCAATACAACATACCTAGTTATTCCCTCATTCACCTCAAACTCATCACCACCAGCAAATAGAATGTCACAGTGCCTTGCTTGTTGCTTTAACCTATCCAATTTCTTCATAGTGTTTTGTGTGACAATTGAAGACCATGCACACCCTTTCTCATATTTCTTCTGAAGCCTTTTCATTAGATTCCTCCTTATAGAATCTACAAGTGTTAGAATGGGTTTGTGTCTTAAATCACCTACCTAATTTTTGAAAGACTCCGTGAGATTGTTTGTAACATGGTCATTTTTAACACGTTGGTCAAACTTGTGCCTAGCCCAAGTGTGAAGTGGGAAGTCTATAAGCCAATTGTGTGCAGCTTCACTAAAAGTTTTTATTTCAGTCATGTTCCTTTAAAATCAGCCTCATTTGATGCTTTTATTGTCCCCCAAAATATGCTCATAAGTTGTATACCACCATGTAGGATTTTAAAATTGGTGTATGAATGTCGACAACACCGACAATGGTTGGCACCAGGAAAAAACTCAACAATTGCTAAAGGGATACCCTATCATTCAACAAAAAGAAAGAAATATTAGAAACACAACATAAATTATTAGAAATATTAGAAACACAAATAGTCTAAAGACTTAACTTTTTTGCCATCGGACATGAAAGTCCATGGCTTATTATTTAGAAGGAGGCCAATACATTCATGTAGATAGCTAAAGAAAAATGACCAACTCTGTTTTGTTTCACTCTACACAACAGCAAAAGTTATAGGAAAGATAATTATCAAGAGCAACAGCACATAACAACACTCCTTTATATGGCCCTTTGAGATGGCACCTATCCAATCCAACAAATGGCCTGTAGCTCTTTAGAAAACCAATTTTCATCACTGAAGGCAAACAAACAACCTTTTAAAAGAAGGAGCACATTGAGGAGGGTCATTGTCTAGTTGAATTTTTCCCAAAGTACCAGGGTTACTTCTCCTAAGTTCTGCTGCATAAGAGGGCAACTTACTGTAATAAGATGCATGACTACCCTAGATTATTTTCTTTTTTGCCCTATACAATTGCATCCTACCATCCTCAAGTCCATACTTTTCCTTCAATGCAGCTCTAATAGCACTTAAGGACATTTCAAGATTCTCTCTTAATCTTTTACCAAGTTTCTTAGTGATCCAGGTAGATTTAGCGTTACTAATCTTTCCAGACTTTATGCAAGTGTGCTCTGAAACATATGTTTTGATCTTGTAAGTTACACCATCTGGTAATCCAAACGCATGAATTCTCCATTTATACCCTTGATCACCACAGTGAGCAGTAATCCTAGTTCTCTCATTCTTGTCCCTAACATGTTGAAATCCTTCTTGAACAACATAATCCCTTAAAGCATCTATGAACATGTGAATATTGGGAAATAGCATTCCAACTTCAAATTGTATTTTCTATCCTTTGAATTCAAATAACTTACCTTTCATTAACCTGTCAATTGTTCTCAAATGAATATTTTCCTCACTACTAGATAGAGATCCACCAATGTTGTCAGATTGAACATCTAAGAACAGTCCATCACTCTCATAGCTGCCACCATATACATCAAAGCTTTTATCACCCTCTACATCATAACTATCATCAGCAACTTCATCAAGGCTATTGGTAATATCAAAGTTCCAATCTTAATTATCATTGTAGTCAAATATTTCATCTTCATCATCACTGTAGTCAAACATTTCGGCTAATTTAGCACCACTTCCTACATCATCACCAACACCTTTATTACCACCACTTTCCTTTGTGTTATCCCCAATCCCTGCACATTCTGTCCCTTGTGGAGCCCTTTTACCAATAGCAATGTCCTGATAAACCTTCACATACAATGCTATCTTTGTTCTACTACCAGTATAGTAACTAAACATCTCAAATACATTCTTATCACATGTAATTTTTACTTTGTCAACTAAACCTGGAGGAGAATGGAATATCAAAATGGCAAGTGCAACTGAAAAAGGAATGTCAGACAAAAGAGCTTCAGATACGTCAGCCAACAACTCAATGTGGCTATAGTAATCCAGATCCACATTGCGTATTCTAGCTACCATTGTATCATAGTGAAGCAATAAATCATACTTTGCATCCATAATGAAGCATGTTCTGCACATAAAAGGAATAAAGGGAAGAACCCTAATCAACGACCGAAATAGGTACTACCACATAATCGAAGAAATCAAATAAAGAGAATCAAGATAATAAAGGGAAGAAATGCATGAAATCGAATCAAAGAAATTAAGAAAATGGTAGAACCCTTACAACCTCTTTTATTACATACTACAATAATAAATCGAAGAACCTTAATCCTAATTTTACGTACCTTGCTTTGCGTTTTTCAATTGCAACTTCCTTAGGTTCTTCGATTCCTCTTTCGTACCTTGATTTTGTGTTCTTCGTACTTTAATCTCACTCTTCAATGGTGGGCCGACAGAGAATACATGGGCTCTTCGAAGGTTTTTGCTTTGCACAGAGGAAGGGTTTCGTAGTGTTAAGGGTATGAAAGGAATTTAACATTTTTACCTTTTTCTTACTGGAAATTATGTGGGTAAAATGGTAAATGGTCACAATTAGCTAACGGCGTTATCTAACAGGGAGAGCAGTGATATTTTCGATAGTATGAGTGAATATAGTATGATTTTGCTATAATACAAGGAGAGTGTAACGTATTTTATCCTAAATAATATTATATAATATTTTAAAACTACTAAATAATTACTCTACTTCTCATAATTGTTCTCACCAGTCATTATCCTAGAACTAATTACAAGAGTTCTTCTATTAATACTTAAAACTTTACTAATATTTTTACTAAAAAAACACTATATACTCTAACTAAACATCACAAATCCAATTTTTAAATTTAAGAAAAATAAAATTACTTTATGAGTGCATGGGTATTAAAAAAATTCAATTTTTTTGATAATAAAATACAAAATCAATAATAAATAAAAATTTAATTATTAATCACAAATTAATTAGATCTATGTTTCACAAATTACTACCTATGCTCCATCATCCTCATCACACCAACCCCTATTTCCCACCACTATCCACCCTCACCATCTCTATCTCCGCAACAACTACAATCTTATCGTCACCATCACCTAACGATGTGATTTGGCCCGGCTTGACCCGATCTAAGTTCGTTGAGCTCCGATCAAATTTTGAATCAAATTAGTTTGAATTTTTAGAGGGGGGAGAGAAAGCCCAGGCCCAATTTGGTGGTCTGCAAGTCTGGGCTGCGCCTCGAGTGAAGGCCACGAGCTCAGGTTTTTTGAGCTTTTTAAAATATTTTTTATATTTATTTTTATTTTTATTGCTTCTACATATAAAATTATTAATATACTGTGTGTTTTTTATATTTATTTTAGTATATAAATAAAATTATAATAATCGTAATTTATACTATTATTTAATTTGTATACATTTATTTTTTTGTATATAATAAAATATAAAAATACAAGTTTAAATAAAAAGCAATATCATTTTCATTACAAGTTTAAATAATTTATTTTTTTACATTGTTCATATTTTTTATTGCCTCTATATATAATAAACAATAATAAACTAAGTATTTCTTATATTTATTTTAATTTATATAATGATTATTTGTAACTATTATTTATTTTTTATACATACTAATAATATTATATAAAATATTTTAAAGTATTTTCTTATAGGCCAACAGGTCGGGATCGAACCAGCTCACGAGCTCCAAAACCAAGACCCAAGCCCAACTCACATGTGTTCAGATTAAGGCATTGGTCAAGCTCGTGTCGAGCTATTACAGTAATAAGTTTGGACACATCTCGGGATCATTACACCCTTAACCACCACCACTATCTCCACTATTATCTCATTGTTAGCACCATTTACTTACTGTTCTTTCTTCTCTACCGTCACAACTATTACTGACTGTTATCACTACTATTACTGTTGTTACTATCTACCACCACTATTACCATCTCAACCCCTACCAATGTCGCCACCCCATAGCTGCTATCACAAAAAAGTGTTATAAAGTGAAAATATATCGGTTAACTACGTTTAGATATGATTATAAATTAATGGAAAAAAGTTAGAATAAGAAACAATTGAAATTAATTTATTTTGAAAAGAATAATTGAAATTAATTCAAACTTAAGTTTATAGTCAAAAGCTCATATTTTAAGATAAAATTTCTTTAATAATAAGAATTTATTTGGCAAAAAAGATTTAAGAATGAAATTAATTTTACTATTTTTAATTACTCGTGCTCATTTCTTCTCTCTCTTTCTCTTATTTGAGAAACTCATTCCAAATTCTCTCTCGAGGCCATGTTTGGACAAAATTTTTGAGAATTTTGCTCATTTTTTATTTTTAAGATTTTTTTAATCTTTTGTCAATTCTTTTAATTTTTCAAATCGTCTTAATAAAATAAACAAAAAAAAATCAAAAATTTTGATCAAAGGATAAAAAGATTTACTAAAAATAAAAATTGACTATAAAATATGGTCTATCGACCTATTTTAGTTTATTTTTATTTTTTCTAATTTTATTTATATTTTTATCAATTTTTATTTTTATTTTTTTGACTCATAAGAAAAGTAAAAAAATATAATAATATAAATAAACTTATAAAAAAATTCATTAAAATTAAAAATAAATAATTAATTAATTAATCCAAACACGTCACAGTTTAGGTAGTCTGCACGTGCTCGGTATTAGCTCTCTTTTTGTTTTAGAAATTTTAGGAATGGTTGTGCCCACAGGCACAGCACAATGTGCGATGGCTTTTGAATATATCAGGTTTTTTGAATACATCTTTATAGAAATCGTTAAATTTATTAATTATTGAAAATATAAAGTTGAGTTGATATTTATAATTGTGTAAATAAATTAAATGATTAATATAATTTCAAAAAAATTATAATTAAATAAATATTTTTTTATCAGAGCAAAAAATTTTAAATAAAATTTATTTTTTATATAAATAAAAAAAATTATCGTATTCTAAGTAATAAACGAAACTAACCATAAAAATATATCTAAAAATTATACCTATATGCATATGCATTGACAGGCCAAACGCGGATGTTGATGTTTGCCTCTATGTTTAAAAATAATTCATAATACATTAATATTAGTTCAAATATTATAAAATTATACAAATTTGCCTTCTCCACTTTTGTTTTGGTGAAAACTTAATATATTCACTCTGAAAACTTAGCACTAATTTGGTTTTTTTTAAAATTAATTAAAAAAAAGCTTTTAAGTGAGATTATTTGATTTTTTTAAAAAATTAACTATTTTTTTATCTTTTAATTCAAAAAAATGCCTATATATATTCTAGACGCCTTAATTTTTTTTGAAATAAAATTACTATAATACATTTGATTAAAAAATCAATTATTCTTAAAAAAAATTAAAAAAAATCGTGTTAATATTTTAAACATTATAATTTAAAAACAAAAAATAAGAATGTATTAAAATTTTAATAAAAATAAAAAAATTATTAAAAAAAATTATTCCAAACACCTAAACTTTTTGTTATTTAAAAAAAACTAAATATATTAAAATTTAAACTTTTTAGAGATCCACTTAATTCGTCTCCGCCAGGGACAGTACGCACGCTTCCTCTCTGGAAAAAGAAGGCCCAAAAAAGTCAATTTTCTCGTCTTTCTCTATATGTTTTCTTCCCAAACACTATGCACGTCAGATTCTTCTCCCTGCTTCTCTTCTTACACAGAACTTCGATTCCTTGCACGTATCCGACCGTTCCTGGATCACTAGGCCTCTAAAAAGCGACACACACCGTCCGATCAATCGATGGAGGAGAGAGAGGGTGATGAGGATGGTGGTGATCTGGTTGTTCTGCAGAGGTCGGTGAAGAGGCTTAACTTTGGGAGCTGGGAGGAGAAGGCGACGGCGGCGGCGGAGATAAGGAGGTTGGCTAAGGAGAACTTGAAGACGAGGAAGTCGCTGGCGGCGCTCGGTGTCGTGCCGCCGTTGGTGGCGATGGTTGAGTCGGAGGCGGGCGGTCCGCGGAGGCGGCGGTTGGCGGTTCAGGCGTTGATTGAGCTGGCTAATGGAAATTACACGTAAGTTTTGATTTGATAATTATGTTCCTTTTATTTTTTTCTATGAATTGCTAAAATTTAAGGAAAATGTTATCTGCGTATATTAGTCCTTTTTTATTTGCTTGCTTTATTTTTATATTTAGTTAATTTTTTTATTATTCAGTTAAATTATTATAATTTTTAATTCTGTCGAGATAAACTAAAAGAGTAAACTACTTTTTTTTGCTATTTAATCAAAATATACACAATTTCAAAATAAGAAAAATAAATCAAAATAAACTAAATTTTAGGTTTTTTATTTTCATATTTGGTTAATATTTTTTTTATCTAGTTTTACTTTTTCTATTCATCTAATGGAAACAATTCCAAAAAATAAAAAAAATTTAGTAAAGAAATTTAAAATAATAAAAAAAACAAAAATAAGTAAAAATAATGAAATTTAGTCCAAACAAGACCATAGTCAATCGATCACCAACTAAGCCTATATTTGAACTAGTTTTTTTAGGAGTTTTTTTTTTTGCTTAAAAGTCTTTAAAAAAACCTACTTATTTGGACTCAACTGATTTTTTATATATATATTTTTATTTATTTTTTTACAAAAAAATACCAAAAAATTAAAAAATTTTAAAAAAAAAGCTAATCTAAACCTAGACTAAATTGACTGGCAAAATCTCAACCCTTGTTTTTATTTGTAATTTTTGATAGTCTTATTTATTTTATCTATTTATAATTTAGTCGATAATTAGTTATTCATGCACATAACACAACTATAAAATTAACATTCAGTTCACTGCACACAGAAAATATGCAAAGAAAAAAAAAGTCACAAAATCATTTTTATATAAACAATAGTCATTTCTTTAATAAAAAAAAATATTAGTCTGAATTAGCTTGTGAGAAATAAGATTTCATTCTGTGATGTTTTTAATTTGTTTCTTTCTGATACTTTTAATTTATTTTTTTGTGTCTTTCTTGGCTATGGTTATACATTTTCATTTAAAAAAATTCATACCTACAATTAGGTAAGATCAAATTAAGCTAATTTATTTTTTTAAGTAAGAATTTATTGTAGCTGAACTTGTACTTAAAAGTTTATTATTCAAAACTTCAGTAAAAAGTATGGAAACAGAGCTTTTTAATATTTAACTTTTTTTAACTCTTTTTTTTTTTATGCTACTCCACTTATAGCACAATTTTCGATGAAAAAAAACTAAGAATTACAACTAAAAAGCGGCAGCAAATGCGCCATTATTTTTGCGATTATTTTCATTTTTACAAGTTTACTTGAAAAAATATATTTTGCTGATCAAAATAAAAATATATGTATATATATATATATATAATCAAATAAAAATTTAAAAATTTATCCCAAAGCTTAAAAATTTATCTCGAATCCTATCTAAGGATGATAATGGGGCAGAGCGGTGTAGAGAAGAATTTTTCTATTTATGTCATCTATTTGATCAGGACAAAAATAAAAAAAAAATATTGAGAAAATAACGGAGAACGAGATGAAAGTAAAAATATTTCAGTGATAGTTTTTAAGATTAAAGAGAGAGATATTAATAAGGGTTGTAAATAATATTATAAATAAAAAAATAATATAGTTGATGAATCAATATAATTAAAAATACAAAATATAAAAAATAGAGAAAAAATTAGAAATTAATATAATATTTTAGACTTATTACATTTAAAAAAATATTTTATACATGTATTCATATCTAAAAAATATTTATTTTATATAATCGAACATAAAATTAAAAAAAAATAAAAAATAAAAACCACTTCTACCCATTTGTTATTGCAAAAGTCATACATAACGAAACAAAAAAGTACATAAAGAGAAGAGGGCGGGAAAATTACTATCCCTAAGCCATCATCAGTTTTATTTTTCATTGTTTATATATATATATATATATATAGAGAGAGAGAGAGAGAGAGAGAGAGAGAGGTATATATAGTAAGATAACTATTATAAAAACGACATACAATGTTATTTAAAATTTTGTTATTATGAAATAGTGAAGTTCTTTTACAAAAATGAATTAATGGCTAGTTGGTTGAAAAATTATTTTTATAAGATAATTAATTTATTGAAATTATTAGTATTTTAAGTATTATAAATTTGATTATTAGTGTAGTGTTTCATGTATTAATTTATTTAATTTAACATAATTTTAGTGTAATTAATTTTTTTAATATAAAAAAATGCACTTTATAATATCAGAAATGATAAACCCACCTCCTAAGAGCGATAAGTTTAGTCATTCATTGGTGGGACCAAATTAATTATCAAATACTCTCTCAATTTACCAACCAAACTATGGATTATAGAGTAATTATTTGGTGGTTTCAAAATATCATATAGTAATCTCACACAATACTTTTATTTAATCTTATAGTGATAAATTTTACGATATAAATATGATACCTTATCTTTATTCAGTAATATTAATAGATAAAGATTAACTCATATAATTCTATTTACGATTATTTATTTGTAAAAAGTAACATATAACACTATCTAAATAATACTTCAAAAATAACTAATAATTTGGCCGAACTATATGAAATTATTTCCATATATTTTTATCCTATCCCATGATCCCTCGATCAACATGCCCAATAGGGAGGGAAGATTTTGGTAGGAAGCTAAGCAGCCATACAAATGGAATCTAATCAACTAGGAGTTCTGTGACTTCTGACCAGTGGCCATTGTTGACTTATTATTATTTATTTTGCAAAGCGGACGGTACTGCATTTAAAATGTACTACATTTTATTAAAGATATTTGAAAATATATTTTTATAATTGAATTTGTGTATTACGTAGAATTTGTCGAGTTTGTTTAGTACGTGAAATTTTAAATTCATCCGATACTTATAGCAAAGTGATTGAATAAAATCTTCTAATATTATTTTATAAATAATAAATAAAAATTATTATTTAAAAAAATATTATTAAATAAATGTTTTTCAATCACTTAACTTTAGGTTTAGGTATCAGATGAATCTAAAATTTTATATATTCAACAAATTCGACGAATTTTACATAACAAATAGATTTAATCATAAAATTATATTCACCAAATTAATTAAAACAAGACGCAATACGATATTACTACCTTTTTTAAGCGCAGTCCATTATTTTGTAGGATAAAGAATTAGTAAGGACATTGGAAATGGTTTTTCACCGGGAATGGGTCGAAATCCCCTGATTCTCGGCTGTTTTGTATGTCCAAAGCACCTCCATTTACCCATAACTAATCTGGAGAATTATTTGGAGATTGTTAATAATTTTTTATTTTTTATTCATTATTTTAATTATTAATTATAAATTTTTTCAAATACTCTTAAGTTTTGTTATAATTTATAATTAGTTTTTTTTTTAACTAAAATATATAATTTTTACTAAATACTTACAACTTCTAATACAAATTATAACCTATAAATTATTAATTTCAGTAAAATCAAACACTATCCAGGTGGTCGCATAGTACCATGAAGTAATTATTCTGTATTCATGAAACATCACATGACATTGTTTATGAAGTATTTTAATTTAATAATGTATCAAAAAATACTTTGCATAAAATAATATAAATTTATTTTTATTGAATAAATAGAAAACAAAAGAAACCCATTTAATATACATTAAACTTTTTTATTTGATAAAAATATTACATAAACAATGTTATACGGTACTCTAGAAGTACCAACTAATTTTTTCTCTTACCATGTGGTATTGATTGTGTAATATTTTTTGATAAATCAAAATGTATGATGTTAAATCACTATTATTTTAAATAAAAAAATATTATATAAATAAATATTTTTATTACATAATTAAATAAAAAATATTATGTAAATAATTCCATACTAATTTTACAACTACGGAATAATTACTACCAAGACCTAAATTGATTTATGCTCAAGAGGGCCCACGCTAAGACAAAAGTAATTAAAAAATCTCCCTCTCTCTCTCTCTTTCATATAACTTTTTAAAAATATTTTATAATTAATCCTTTCTTAAACCTCATAATAAGATTACTTCCATTAGATTAATTATGATTGATTTGTCCATTAAAAAATAAAATTATTATTTTTTATTTTCTATAAATAAGAATCGGCATTTAGTAATTTAATTGTCAAGCATAATTGTAAATTGATTATGTTTGATAACCTAACATAAAATATGTAATTTATAATAATTTTTAAATATTATCAAATCATTATAGGATCTTTATCTATCTATTAATTTTAGCGTAATTCGTTATCTCACAATCAAGAATCAGCTTAGAATTAAGTTGTCAGTACTAATGATTATATTAGTACAAAATTTTCATTACTCATAATAGTATCAGTACCTAAAATAATGTTGTATAAGTAATGATAAAAATATCAATATTAGAATAGAGATTTAAATTCAAAATGAATAGAACCAAAAATAAAAAAAACGCTGTTAAATTTATCATTGTAAGAATAGAGATGCTTTAATTGTTGACTATATATTTTTTATTCCCTGTAGATAAGCATCAGCTTTTGGTAATCTACAATTATTCTAATTTTTTTTTGATCAAACAATTATTCTAGTTGACTAGAATAGTTTTAGATTATTTATGTTTTCGACCACCATCTCCGACTACTATTTTTGATTACTATATTCGGTCATTACCTTCGACTATCACTTTTGACTACTATTATTTTTTTTATTTATTATTTTCGACTAATACTTCTAGTCACTACCTCCGATCACTACCTCCGACTACTATTTTTAACTATTTACTATAACTATTGCATCTGGCCATGTCCACCAACGAGCATATACGACCACTGTCTTCGACTGCCATTGCTATTTTTTGCTATAATCACCGACTAACATTTTTAGTCATCACTTTTCAATCATTACATTTATCCGCAGCCTTTAACTATTACTTTTTAAACATATATGCGCAAAATATATTTTATTTTTTTATAAAAATAAATAAATATATATTTTATATTTATTATAAACAAAAAATTATAAGCATTGCCAAACGAAACCCAATGATTAGTTTACCATTGAAAATTTAAGCTCTAGGATATCCAAGACTAGAACAAAACAATCCAGATCCAAGTGACCCAACTTGAATAATGGGGTTTCAAGTTGAGTATTGAATTCTGAGCCAGTTTGAAGATGGGTTTGACTATCCACTAAACTCCATGGTAGTAGGAAGAGTTTGGGAGTTGAGGGTGGACAAATGCTGGTGGTGCATTTATTCCACTTTTATTATAAAAAGATATATCTTGTAGTTGTTAAGATTTGATGACCTTATAGTCTACTGAAAACTACATTTGTGGACCTTACTCAATTTGGTTTTATTTTAAATTAAATTAAAAATTATATTATTTGGAATGGTTCTATTAATTTAATTAGAAATTAGAACCCAACCATAAGTACTATAAAATTAGATCAATCCAAACCAGTAACGAACAGTTAATTTAGTTTTGGATAGAAATCGTAGTTCTAAAATTAAATATTTTAGTTATTTTTTAATTTATTTTGTGTTGTCAATTATTTCTCTATAATATTTTATCTTCTATTTTGTTCTCAAGTTGTTTCGTACATTTATGAGAAGAAATACTCGTATGTATTATGTATCATATATATATTTTTATATTTGTAATATTTTTGTTATTGATTATTATGGTCTATGAATTAAATAATATGATAATAATTTTTCCTTTATATATAATATGTAATATAATATAAACATAACAAAAGTAATGAACGGATCGATTTGGTTTTATACGATTCTGTAGAAGCTTAACTGGTGAATCGAAAACCATAGTTAACTGTTCTCAATAACTTGAAATCAAAATGAAACTATCAACTTAAAAAACAGAACAAAATTATACAGTTTCGACTGATTTTGGGCTAATCTTTGTTAATCATATATATTTTGGGCTAATCTTTGTTAATCTTCTTCAGGAACAAGGCACTAATGGTGGAGGCAGGAATCTTGTCAAAATTACCAAAAAGCCCCGACGCTTTAGACGAATCAACAAGGCATGAATTGGCACAGCTACTACTATCAATATCATCCCTAGCCAATGTCCAATTCCCCCTCACCCCACCCTTGATTCTTCCATTTCTGGTTGGCATTCTGGACTCCAATTCAAGTTTTGACACCAAAGATCTTTGTTTGGGCACATTGTACAATCTTTCCACCATGTTAGACACTGCAGGAGCTTTGGCTACTAATAAGGTGGTGAACACACTTTTGGGGTTGTCCACGGCGAAAGAAACATCAGAGAAAGCCCTAGCAACACTAGGGAACCTGGTGGTGACGCTACCGGGGAAGAAAGCGCTAGAAAACAATTCGATGGTGCCGGGAAGCTTGATAGAGATTTTGACATGGGAGGACAAGCCCAAATGCCAGGAACTCTCCTCGTACGTTTTGATGATTCTAGCTCATCAGGACTCCGCGCAGAGAGAAAAGATGGCTAATTCGGGAATCGTTCCTGCTCTTCTTGAAGTGGCATTGCTAGGTAGTCCCTTGGCTCAGAAAAGGGCATTAAAGTTGCTACAATGGTTTAAAGATGAACGTCTGGTAAAAATTGGGTCGCATTCAGGGCCACAGACGGGAAGGATTGCTGTAGGGTCACTGATAACTCAAGGGGAGGTAAACGAAGGGAAGAAGATGATGAAAAAGTTAGTGAAACAAAGTCTTTATAAGAACATGGAAACAATTACTCGACGAGCCAATGCTGCTGAGGAATCTTCTTGCTCGAAGCTGAAGGCCCTAGTCATTAGTTCGAGCTCCAAGAGCATGCCCTATTAGAGAGACTCACACCAGACACGATCAAATATCCAATCTCCATTATATGGGTTTATAGATGAAAGAACCTTTTTTTAGCAATTTTGGTACGTGCACAAAAAAATGTACATAATACTCGAGAATGTGTGAGTCCCCAAGGTTGTTTTTGTTGGACTCAACCCCAGTATTGTGTGCGTTTTTTATTTAATTAATACCGTGCGTATAGGTAGGTTTTTTTTTGCGGCGGGGGGGGGGGGGGGGGAGGTATTTCCGAAGAGGTATGGAATTAACTT
>JAOTRH010000016.1:5474179-5511223 GCA_034768845.1 Heliamphora exappendiculata | reverse complement strand
TATTCTATTGCTCAAATCCATCAAGCTCATATTTATTGCTGCAACTCCTGTTCTTGTTCCTCATCTCTCTTTACCATCTTATTTATTGTAAATCTATCTTGTAAAGAGAGTGAGTGTTCTTTATTCATTACATATTCCTTATTGTAATCAATGGTGAGTCACCCTGTTAGCTTTTGAGTGAGTGAGTGAAACTCGTCAAAGAAGAGTTCAAGAGAGATTAGAAGAAAACAGGGGCTTATTTTCAGAGTGTCTTCTTGAAGCTGTAACAAGCTTGTGAATGTGCCCGTAAACATTCAAATAGCTCAAGTAGAAGCTTGAAACTTGTAAAGGCTTAGAATACGCCCGGAAGTATTCTGAATTGTAAAAATACTCAATGGAGATCTTGAGGAGTGGATGTAGGGTAGAATAAAGCCGAACCACTATAAATTCCTGACGTCTAGTTCTTTTTTTCTATCCCTCACCTTTTAATAATTGCATTGATTATATTCTTGCTTATCTTTTCATATTGCAATATTAAAAGATTTCAAAATAAAAAAGTTTTAAATTATTGTTAAAAAAGAAAAGACCCAATTCATCCTCCTTCTTGAGTTGCCTAGATCTAACACTTATATATTACTCTCATTCTACTCCAAATTATAATCTCTAATAAAAAATATAATCTTGTGAGTAAAAACTCATGCCAGGCATCAAACGGAAATATACGATCGAAAGTATTATTTTATTTCTAAACTTCATCTTCACTTAGCATAAATTTATTTCAAAATACTTCTTTTTAATTGAGGGTTTGTTTGGGCAAATTTACTTATTGGTTTATTAGCTTATTTTAATTATAAACTTGCTTATTTGGTTTATTGGCTATTTTTGCTTATTTTTGTTTTTTTTTAAATTTTTTTATATTTTAATAAAAAAATTATTTTTTCGATTCGTCTCACTTAGAGGAGTTTAAGAAGTATAAAAATTTAGCTAAATAATAAAAAAAATTCTCTAAAAAAATTAATATAATCAAATAAATAAATAAGCTAATTTATCCATAAAGGGCTTAGCCTGTGTTTGGACTGGCTTTTAAGTCAAATTTTTTGACTTTTTTCACTAAAAAAAAGTAATTTCGTTTGAATTCTCACAAAAAAATTAAACTTTTTTTACTTTTTCTCTTACAAAATAAGTCACAATTTGACACACAAAATCATAATTTAACACCAAAAAATCAAAAAACTTAAAAATAATTTTAAAAAATTAGTACAAACGCATGCTTAATCACGTGGTTTTCTCGTAATAAGCGAAAGGTTTATGAAATCAACATCAGCTGAATTCACCCACAGCACCCTCACTGTGTTTTAATTATGGCTCAAAGCCACGTCGTTTTGAGCAAAAATGTGAGTCCCTCGTACAGCACCAAACGGCACCGTTTTTATGCACGGCACTATCCCCGTTACCCTCCGGCAGGAAGTGCGTGAAGGACCTTCAGAATCTCTCTCTCTCTCTCACACACACATCCATGACTTGGGTTCTATAGATCAGGCAGTATGAAGCCCTCGTTTCCACGGAAGAAGCTCACCATACGCACAGATCAATGCGTGATCACAAGAAAAAAACTTTTTTCTCACAAATCGAAGAGCTTCCACAGCTCACAAATCTCAAAAGAAAACGATGACACTGTTCGAGAAATCACTGCCATTCTCAACCACCACAACTGGGCATTCCTCTTGGAGTACTCCTACCTACCCGAAAGGCTAAACCCAGATGTGATTCGATCTGTTCTTCACCAATACCAGGTGGTTGACCCCAATCGCCTCCTCGGTTTCTTCAACTGGTCCAGTCGTCAAATGGGTATTCCTCAAAATCTGAATTCTTTCTCAATCCTTGCTATCGTACTCTGCAATTCCAATCTATTCGCACTTGCCAATGGGGTTCTAGAGCGAATGATCGAAACTCTTTGCCCCGTTTCGGCGGTTCTAGATTCAATTGTTAGTTGTTGTAGAGAGTGTGACGGTTCTAAATCTAATCATGTAGTTTTTGATATACTAATTAGTTCTTATAAGAAAAAGGGCATGTTGAATGAAGCTGCTTCTGTTTTCTTAGCTGCTAAAATGGGTGAATTTCTACCTAGTTTAGTGTGTTGTAATTCTCTGTTGAAAGACTTACTGAAGTGCAACAAAATGGAGCTCTTTTGGAAGGTTTATGATGCAATGGTAGAGGCTAAGATTAATCCTGATGTTTATACTTACTCCACTTTGATTAGGGCTTACTGTAAGGTTGGGAATGTTGGGGAGGGCAAGAAGGTCCTTTTGGAAATGGAAGACAAGGGTTGTAGTCCTAATTTGGTTACATACAATGTGACAATTGGAGGGCTGTGCAAAGCTGGACTTGTTGATGAGGCATTAGAGTTGAAGAAGTTGATGACTGAGAAGGGATTGGTCCCTGATGGCTATACATACTCGATACTTATTGATGGGTTTTGCAAACAGAAGAGATCAAGAGAGGCAAAATTTATACTAGGAGAAATGTCCGGTGTGGGTCTGAATTCTGACCATGTTGTCTATACTGCTTTGATTGATGGGTTCATGAAAGAAGGTGATGCAGAAGAGGCTTTTCGAATCAAGGATGAGATGGTTGCTCGTGGGATAAAGTTGAATCTGATAACTTACAATGCAATCATTAATGGGCTTTGTAAAATTGGTCAAACAGAGAAGGCAAAAGATCTTTTGGGCGAGATGATTGCACTGGGCATAAAACCTGATACCCAGACTTATACATCTTTAATCGAAGGGTATAACCGAGAACAGAACATGAATGAGGCTTGTGAACTGCTGGTTGAAATGAAGAAGAGGAACTTGGAACCTACAGTGTACACTTTTGGTGCAGTAATTAGTGGGCTGTGCCGTTCTGGAGATCTACAATGGGCTAATTTGGTTTTAGAGAAGATGATAGCTGAAGGTATGAAGCCGAATGTAGTTATCTATACAACTCTTATAGTGGGTCACGTACAAGGAGGAAAATTTGAAGAAGCAATCAATATTTTCAAGGGGATGATACAGAAAGGGATTCCTCCTGATGTAGTGTGCTACAATTGTTTGATAATTGGCCTCTGCAAAGAAAAAAAGATGCAAGAAGCGAGGACTTATCTACTGGAAATGGTCGAAAGGAGATTAAAGCCAAATGCATACACTTACGGGGCTTTTATTTCTGGACATATTATATCTGGGGAAATGCCAGTTGCAGACGGGTATTTCAGAGAGATGCTTGGCAGTGGTATCATGCCAAATTGTGTTGTTTATACGGCCCTGATTGATGGGCACTGCAAATCGGGGGATGTCGTGGGAGCGTTCTCAATATTCAGATCTATGATTAGACAAGGTGTACTCCCGGATGTGCAAACTTACAGCGCGCTCATCCATGGCCTCTCAACGGATGGAAAACTGCAGGCGGCTAAGCACGTTTTCTCTGAACTCCGTGACAGGGGTTTGGTTCCTGATGTTTTCACTTACAGCTCTCTCATTTCTGGATTTTGTAAGCAAGGTGACATAATAGAGGCTTTGAAGCTTCATGATGAGATGTGTCGGAATGGTATTAATCCAAACACCATTACTTATAATGTGTTGATCGATGGACTTTGCAAGTCAGGTGACATGGAGAGGGCTAGGGAACTATTCGATGGGATATCTGCCCGGGGTTTGGCACTCAATGTTGTGACTTATGCAACAATTATAGACGGATACTGCAAATCTGGCAATCTAGCTGAGGCATTTCAGTTATTGGATGAGATGCCATCTAGGGGGGTTCTTCCAGATTGCTTTGTGTACAATGCCCTTATCAGAGGGTGCTGCAAAGAAGGAAATACAGACAAGGCTTTGTCACTATATCAAGAAATGATGCAAAAGGGCTTTGTTTCCACGGTTACTTTCAACACTTTGGTTGATGGGTTCTGCAAGTCAGGTAAATTGGTTGAAGCAAGCCAGTTGGTGAAAGACATGGTCAATGAGCTGGTCCCTGATCATGTCACCTTTACTATCTTGATTGATTATCACTGCAAAGCAGGGATGATGAAAGCAGCTGAACAACTTTCCTTGGTGATGCAAAACAGGAATCTGATGCCGACTATTGTAACATATACTTCGCTTTTACATGGTTACAGCAGAATAGGGGACAGGTCAAAGATGTTTTCACTTTTTGAGGAGTTGGTGGCTAGGGGTATTGAGCCTGATGAAGTAGCCTGCAGCATAATGGTTGACGCTTGCTGTGAAGAAGGTAATCTGGAGAAAGCCTGTAAGCTTTGGGATGAAATATCGGACAAGGGTTTGATGTTAAACATGAATTTTTATGAAGCAATAATAGATGCCAAATGCAGGAAGGGAGAGTTTTCTGATGTATTGGCCTTCCTTGACAAAATGGGAAACCAAGGCCTTATTCTAAGTCCTGCTACATATGGCAATCTGCTCCGTGGGTTGCAGGAAGCAGGATATGAAGACAAGGCAGCAAGGGTTCTGGAAAGCATGGTAAGATTCAAAGGGGTTCCAGATTCCACAACTTTAAGTGATTTTTCAAATCAATATCATGCGGATGCATATCACAAGAATGTACCTAAACTCTGAAAGTGGGAACCTCTACTGTCATCCCACATTCCGAAATGAAAGTCGGCAATCTCTCAATTCAAGCAGCCACTAAAAGTTGCTTACCAGGTGGATACCTAGTTGCTTAAGAAGAAAATGGGTGTTTGCTGATCTTTCATGCTGTTTAGGTATCTGGTAGTCAATGAAATCAATTACTGATGCTGGCTTGAGCAAGGTTCTACAGTGAGCAAAAGGCGATTGTCAAGTAATTGTGGCAGCCACAACTGTGAACTTTACATGTGCAGCGACCTCTTTCAAAGTAAACTTGGTTAATGCTTCCAACTTAATTGGAAGTTCAATCGAGGCAAGGTAAAAACTATATATTCTGCATTTCCCTTATTGATAATAATTTTCTTCCTCTCTATTTTTCCCATTGGGTGTGGTTAGGATTTGTAGAGTTTTATGTTGCATATTGTAGCATTTGAGATGAATGTTTTGGTCATAGTCTGAAGATTAATGGATATTGATTAATATTTCAATTTCATAAGATTATTCAATTTTAAACATCATGCTCAGCAAATATAATTATTCCATTTTCAAGGGATTCCTTGGCTATTTACTATATTAGTGGCCTTATGGCTTAGAACTGATGCCTACTCATCTGACAGATTGTTGTAGTCAGTTTGCCTCTGAATGTGCCTATAAACAATAGAAGCTTCCTTCCATATGGCGGGCACATTTGCGCTTGAAAAGGAAACAGGTAATCACAATTTGTTAAGTGAACTGTTCACTCTGAGCCTTGTAACCTTGTTTATGCTCAAAAGTATCTCCTCTTACCCATATCTCTAATCCTTTGGATGCTTTTTTTTTTTTAAGGGTAATACTGATACAGTTGTCAGATGCTTTTGTTAGAGGAAAATTATTTCTTTGTAAAGGTTATTTGTAATAGGAATCCCCTATTAAAAATTCCCCCTCGTGTTGAGATCATGCATGATGCCTATTTGTCCTTAACTCCATGTACAGTTTAGTATGACTATTGTCACTTGTAGCTTTCAAGGGTATGGTTCATGATTCTTATATAGATATTTACTTGACTACTGTTTTATTAATTGACCTCTTTCACAATATAACAGAGTATTATGTTTAAAAAGGGTAGCTCAAGTACGGGAACATCTCGCATTGTAAATGGGGATTATAATAGAAATTTTTAATACTTCATCAATGGTCAAAGTGGTCTGGTACCATCAGTTATGGTCTTGTGTCCTGTTTCGTCCAGTGACTTAATTCAACATTGCTAGATTTCTACCTGCTGAGGCTACGCAAGAAAAAAATGAGCCCTTTAATTCCTATATCATGCATGGTAATACATTCTAATGGTAAATGAGAAATTTTGCGAGAAATGAAAAGTTGAAAACTTGTAATCTTATTGCAGTTGGTCAAGCGGATGTCAAAAGCCCCGATTGTACTTTATTTCCCTAGTGCTTCTTTTGATCTTTAATTTTTCCAACATATTGAAATGGAAAAAATGCAAACTTCTTCAATAAAAGTCAATTTGGGTTAGGTTCCTCCATGTGGTTAACTTAAAGTTAATCTCTTCATAAACTAGTACTGGCATCCCTCAACCATGAACCCTCCTCAAGGGGTAGCCGCGATGTAATTTTCCAAAGAGATCTAGGCACTTGACTCATTGGCAGTTTTTTCATCACTTGGCAAGGGTTGTCTCAATGCTTACATTGTTGGGCCTGCTTTTATCAACTTAAGCTTTTGGAACAATTAACGGTCCAACATGTATTAGAATTCTGGTTTTGGGAGGTCTTTGGTTCAAGCCTCTCCATCTACATTTGTTTCACCCCTTTGTTTGTTCTTGTGAACTCTGTTGTTCTAGTTATGTTTTGTATGGCTCTTCTCGTGCACCCCAATTGCATGTGAGAAAAGGTGTAAAAACTTAACATACATTGTTTGGTCCATTTTTTATGAGTTTAAGCTTTTGGGACCAGTATCTAACACATGCTATTAAACCTTTCTTGTCTCTTGATCAATTTGGTTATTTCACTACAAATTTATTCTGTGTGCTGTTTTTATATGTAACAGGCAAATGAAATGAAAGAGAAAAATATATGGAAAGAACTCAGATAAGTCAGTTTGGTGGCTTATAGCAGTAGAGGACTGATGCCAGTGATAAAGGATTGAGAAAAGAATGAAGATCTGGTGGTAGGCAGAACTGCAGGCATCTGAATGTAAATAGAAGGTGCTGAAAAAAGGAATCAACTAACGCGAGTTCGACTAATTTCCCAAGGAAATGCTCTCTGATAATGTTAGGCTAGCCAAGGGATCAATATATTATTCTCACACTTTCTAAGAAACATTTGCTTACCTGCATTTGCTTTTTAATGGTTTTTAGATGCAATTCTGAATAGTTGACGCTACCAACTAGTTCTTGAATTGGCTTTACCCTTTTTCCGTCCATAAACAAAGCAGTCCTGCTTGCACAAAACCAACTACAAAAAACAATTTCAGCCATTTATATACATAGCCATCCATATAGAGAGAGGACCCATGATACATGTAGGTCCCACGTACATATGGATAGTTGAAATTTTTTTTTTTGTGTGATTTTCTTTGGTTGGATTTTGTGTACCATTTTTTTTTAAAACAAATATGTCTAATACATCGTTCTTAACAGTTTCCTGTTATAGAGTATCTGGAAATGGTAGTAGGTAGGTGACCTTGCACCGACCTTTTAATGGAGGGATTAATTGTTGTGACTCAAACACACGCCACTACACTATTCAAGCACTACACTAGCAAGCACTTGTCGCACTTGTTGTCACTCTAGGACACAATCAATAAACAAAAAGGTTTTGTTCAAAATTGATTGGATTTAGGTGTAAGCTGCTAGATTTTGCATCTGTTCATGAGCTTGGCAATATATAAATCAAGTCATAACCCAATCAAATTTATTAATCACACTGAAAGGAAAGGACAAAGCTGCATAAATGCTGCTTTTGTGTATACAAGCTCACATGCAGTCGCATACCATTGCACCTGTTTCTGTGTTCCCACAGTAAAACCAACCTCTTTAGAAATAGCAAAGAAAAGGAAAATTTCATTCCTTGTGTTATTGGTATTTATTCTTTACAATTCATCTGGGAAAGATTAAATAGATCTGACCTAAATTTCGGTTGGTTCATACCAGTTTCATAGGCAATAATAGCTAACAAATCCAAGTAAATCCATCAATAGCAATATCTTCAGTGGAATCAAATCTTAGAAGCAATACTCCATCTTTTATTATACATACATCAATTCACATCTTTTAGTTTGGTTCCCACTTTTTTGGGAATCATTATCCATGTGAACTTTGTAATGCTATACAATAATATAGAAAAACCTACTTGTACAATCTCCAAGAAACCCTCACTGGAAAAGTAACCAATCCAATATGAGATAAATACGGAATAAATGGAGACGAAACACGTTACAAAACAACCTTCCAAAGCTCTCGATCCAGAGGAAAATTTGGGAGATGAAATCGGAAGATGCACCAAACTCGTGTGATTTTTTTTTTTGGATCAGTAAATACACATGCACCCACACCTTGGGCTTGACAAAGTTTGAACTCTTCACCTCCTATTTGGGAGTGAAGCACCTATACCATTAGGTCAAAGGTTTCTTGGTCACCAAACTCCTATGAATCCTGAACTAATATCCGTCTTTCCCTGTAGGTTCAACCTGTGATAGAAAATCCTCCATTCCTTTCCCAGACTTCTGTAAGGTCTGCCCTATAAAGTGATCTCATAAAAAATGCTATCTGTTAGGGTTTTTTAAGAGGGCGAACAGCTCAACGTCGTCACAGGTTTCTGAAACAAGCTGAAGAGGGGTTTTACCTTCTCTGTCAAGAGCTTGTGGATCTGCTCCCCTGCACCACATTGGTAACCAGGGTAATTGGTGACAAATGCAAAGACATAAATCATAGCAAGCAAAGATGACTTTGATTAGCAATCAACTTGGAAAACATAAAAACTGCAGGAATATTAAAGGATGAAGCTCGTCTAATCAATGTCAGTACAAAGTACTGGGATCAGACATGATTTCAATCCTCTGCAATGCTCCAGATACGTAAACCATCTGCCACTTATAGAAAGATATTTCGGTATACTCACTGAAGAGCATAGTCTTTGCACATGGTTAGCCACCGGAACTTAGCCCTCGGGCTTCTAGAAATGGAAATAAACTACCATGTCAAATTTGAACTTTCAGAATGAAGAATTTTATCAATCCCTTCCAGTATGACTAGTGTTACCACCACAACATAAGAGTCCCAAATGCATGTGAATGACACGAAGCACTTTATGCACTAATGTCTTGATCTACCATTATGTGCTTCCTTTTATTTACATCCCTACACTAAATTTTTTGAGTGTTCAGAAAATGGAGCATCAACCCAAATAAGAATAATTATACTGAACAGAATACTGCTTTTGTTGTTGATCATGCTTTCTCGTGTTTTTGTTGTAGCAATTGGACACTCATGTTTGTAACTTAGCTCATCAAACAAGGATATAATGGCCACAGCTACAAATATCAAGGCGGATGGTGCTCATCATAAAGAAGAGGCAGCTCTTCTGAAAGGCTCAAAAGCCCATGGCCTTGCTCATGGTTCCTATATGGACTCGAGCTCCTCACTACTACAATGCACCTAGGAATGGTAAAATTGCTTTTGCATTTCACATCAACTATTGAGTGCTGCAATGAGAAATCTAGCTTGGAACTCTAATATGGAGCCCGTAAAGTTGCATGATAATTTCTATATGTTGAAGCAAATTTGTCATGGCCGCATGAAGAAGTTTTATTCTTGTGGTTCCCTTTCACTTGATGCGCATCATTTTTTTTTCCCTCTTCTTACTTCTATTATTATTACTACTACTACTTTTTTTGGGGCGGGGGGATACAACGCAATGGGCCAGGGCCATACACTTTCAGGTAGCCTTCTCCCCGCCCATTATACCCCCAGCCAAGGTGAAGGTACGGTTCATTCTTCGATTTCCATTACTGGCCCATAAAAAGTAGTAGTAGCTGTGTAGGAAATACAAGAATCGAATAGATACACTAACTTGTGTTTAGCTTAACTTTTTTAAGAGGCTTTTTGGCTTTTTAGTTTTTTTATAAAAAAAGTAGATGTAAAAATATGTGAAAAAAGTCAACTGATTATAATAGGAGATCAAACCAATAGGCTTTTTAAGAGACTTTTAAGTAAAAAACTTTAAAAAAACGCTAGCCCAAACACAGGCTAAGATAAGCTCCTCTCTTTTTATTCCATTTGTAGGCCTGATTTTTTCTCTCACTCTCACTCTGACAAGCATACAGTATTGGCCTTACAAACCACCTCAATATTTTAGTTCAATCCATGAATAAATTTGTGATATATAAACCACATTTCATCATACATTTTCCGTTGATAAAGCTTAGATAACTCCTTTCAAGCTTCAATTGCAAGTCTCAATATTAAAAATGTTAAGAGGAAAACACCAAAAGCCAAATATAGGGTTTCTTAATGGGATAATTACGCTTACCTCCCATGAGGTTTAACCTTATTATAGGGACTTCCCATGTGGTCTCTGAAATTACACTAACCTCCCATGAGATTTAATTTTTAATATCAATTGCACCCAACTGTTAAAATTTCCGCTGAAATTTAATGGAAATCGCTCCTCCCACCCCAAAACCACCCTTCCCGCCCCAAATTTCAACGGAATTATGGTTTTGGAAAGGGTGATTTTGGGGTGGTAATTGTGGTTTTGGAAGAAAAATGTGATTTGAATGGTGATTTTAGGGTGGGAAAGGTGGTTTTGGGGTTGAAGGGGCGGTTTCCGTTAAATTTCAACGAAAATTTTAACAGTTTGGTATAATTGATATTAAAAATTAAACCTCATAGGAGGTTAGTGTAATTTCAGAGACCACATGGGAGGTCCCTGTAATAAGATTAAATCTCAGGAGAAATAAGTGTAATTATCCCTTTCTTAATTTATTTGACAAAGATAAAGGATTTTTTTTTTTTACTTTTTTCCTTCATTTTTTGTCCTTTTTATTAGGGATCAAATGTCTCAATTTTAGCCCACAGTTATGTTTGAAGATGTCCCCTTCTAGTCTACTAACTTTGGGCCTTCTGAGCAGTTCTGGTCCTACAAGATGAGAAGAGAAGTCACTGAGACAGTGATGTGGTACCGACCAACAACCCTTCGACGATCAAGCTAGAAATCTTGGAGAGGAATAGAGTAGAGACAGTGAGTATGCGTAGAATATGTACATTTATAGTTTTCAATAGAGAAGAATATACAAGTGTACATGACGTTATTGCATCTGATGCATGTTCTCATCTAAGGCTCGTGATAGAATTTGGTGTCAAACTCTCTCTCCTCAATGCATTGACACATACAGGTGGTCCCGTGGACGATTCCATGAACGACACCCCTTATCCGTTAGTTGTACCTTGTGCTAGCGGGTCACAGATGCTGAACGCATGCTTCGTGTTATCCACGTGCTTTGACTAGGAGAGATGGGAATCAACAGATCTAAAGAGTGATGTCTGTATGACCTGAAATTACTAGATCCGTAGATTAGGGAGGTTAAGGTCTGGCCAACATAAGGGAAACTATGATGCCGTGGAGGTGTCAATCTGATCCTAAAGGACTCACAACTATGATGATACGAGGGTTTGACTTATACAACGTCGTTGTGGGTTTATCCATAGGCAAGGTTGAATATATACCCATCAATAGTTTCCTATTCTCTCTTAATGCACTGATGGTATATTGAGGGAGAATACACTCAGGTGTTTGGGAAGACATCTGAAGGCTTTTTCGACATGGCTTGTGAATATGTACCTATCATTGGTCCCCTATTCTCATATGGGAGTCGTAGGAAACTTGAGGAAAATACTTTAGCTGGGAGTAAGCAATGTCTGCTCACTGCTCCATGGGATGCTCTGTGCATACCTCTAAGGTGAAAGAGATCTTTTTGTCTCTGCACTTTGTCCCTGCATTCTCCCCACTCTTTGAGTTGTTTGGGTTCTCAATGAGACAAGCTAGGGCGGGTTGTTGTTTGGCGTTTCGAGGGTGGGCACATTTATTGCCTATTGACGCGTGATTGATAGACGTGATGCGTCGGTTCACCTTATTTGGCTACGTGGCGAGTGAAGAGTCGCTAAACATAAACTCTTATTGGAAAGAAAAAGATAGATGATTTTGGGCCATTGGTATTAAGAGCGCGGATCCTGACCGTTGATTTGGCTTCTATATTAACTCTTAAGATATAAAAGCATTCACGATTAGCATTTGCCTCATTTGGCATCTTAAGGGTTTTCGTGCGGCAATTTCCATCCCTCTGGCTTGACGTAAACTGGTCTTGCTTCCCGTGAGTGATTATGCCATTATTGTCTGATAACTTTTATTCCTAGAATACACTTCTACAATCGTCGTTTTGTTTGATTGTGGTGTGTTGACGATACGTATTATTTTAGAAGTTTTTTCGTCATTGTTCCTAACTTCTTATGCTTTAGTTCTTTCTCTTCTTATTTTGGTTCTTGTCCCCTTTATTTTTTTAAAAGATGGCAGTAAAAGGAGTCATGTCATGTTTTCTAGTGACTCCGAGGCAAAGGTTGCATCCTCCTTTTTGGACTTTGGACTCTCATGACTCTTGTGTGCCTAGAGGCCCTCGAACCGATCTTTTTTACCGAATTTCCTCTCAACAACCTTCGCCGCGGGCACATTCTCCTCATTAACTGCCATTGCAGACTACATGGCGGCAAAGAATGACTTTCGTTTTTAACCTCTCAACGAGGTTAAGATGGCGACTCTGGATGCATCCGTGACAGAGCATAAGGTAGAGGTTGCCATGCCACAGCGCCCTCACCGAACTGTCGGCCGCATTTTTCTTCTCTTTGTCGCGGAAGGGATTTCCTCTTCCTTTGACTATTCAGAGTTTGCTCAATTTTGGGCAATGTATTAGATCTCAAGAGTTTGTCTATCTTCAAGTGCCAAAATGGATGAGATCTCAAAAGTCTTACCTATCTTCGGGTGCCAGTACGGATGAGTGGACCTGATATGAGTTAGTTAGAGAGGCCTATTTCTTTGAGGGGAGCCTTCATTAGTGGCCTCCGGTTCCCTCTACCCCACTTCAATAGGGAGCTTTTGAATTTCCTCAAGCTCGCTCCAAACCAACTAGTTCCCAATGCATGAAAGATCTTGCTGGGGTGTATGATTCTTTAGCCGACAAGTAGTGACAAAAAAATACCTTACCATCTCAGAGCTCTTCTGGTGCAATAAGCCCATAGAGTAGACCTAGGGCTTCGGGGTTTTCAGGCTCGAGAGGGAAGATAGCTTATCACCGGCCTACTCAGGGCCAACAAAGTGTGGAAGAACCGGTTCTTTTTTGCTTCAAGGGACGTCTGAAAGTTCTAACCTTTATAGTCTCTATTCGATAGGTGGCTTGAGCTGGGAAGACCTGAACGACACAACTCCACAAGTTCTGTGGAGGGGGTTAGATCCTAAGAAAGATGGTTAGTGGTCCCTTTTTCCTTCGTGGCATTTGTAGGAAGCTTAGTTTCAAACCTTTTTATTCAAATCTAGCACTTTTCGCAGGTCATGTGAGGAATGTCATCATGACCTTGGAGAAAGAAACGAGGATAAAGCAAGCCAGGGCCTACAGGGAGAGAGACTGGTCCACGTTGATAACTCCCAAAAGCCTGAGTATCTCTTTGGCTCTAAACCCACTCTAGAGGCATTGGGATTATTTCGTAGAGGCAAAGCTACCGAGATTGCTCAGGTTGAAGGTGAGCCTTTACATTTTGGAATGATCAAATTATATGCTCTGTTTCTAACAGTTGTGGAGATTAGGTTTGTTGAGATAGCCAACAAACTCGATTGCAAGACTCTAATAAAGTTGAAGGAGATGAGGGCTGTTGCTAGTTTTGGGAGCTTTGTTGAGAAATTGATCCATTGTACAGTTAGACGGAATCTCGGTACCCATTTTTATCAAGAAGATTTTTGAGAGTGGCTAAAATACATGTGATCAACGCATTCGTCACCTCTTTTTTGAGGCTTTCATCATGTAACAAATCTATTGTACGAGAAAGGCAACATGAAAGTTCCAGTAGTGAGAATTTTGTATTCATAGAGAAGTTGTGGTTAGTTTTCTGTACGAGGTAAAACCGTAGAGATGTGATATTGGTAATGGGTCGGAACCAGTCCTGTAGAGCCTCTAAATGAACCCGAATTCCCTGCACAAGGTGACAGCCGTGAACTGATTGGCTGCAAGTACCAAAAACGACTCCGACAATCAAGTTAAAATATGCTTGACAAGCAATGAGAATGTGCGGAGAGAAAAAAAATGGATAGTTTTTTTCAGTAAGATTGTGTCCCCCCTCATGTCTTGGGTTTTGCCTCCTTTTATAGGGGCTGGAAAACATGCCCCATTTTGGGGCTCATGATGGGATTGATGGGATGAATCCCATCATGAGCCTTACCTTGCGAGTGGGCAAGTCAAGCCTATATGGCCTGAGATGATGTGTGTCAATGAACTTATAGATTAGGTCCAATCGCAACTCATGCCAATAGCTCTACCACGCTACCCTCATTAATGATATCAGCTTAGCCTCAATGGTAGCAGCCAGGCTTAGGGCAAAAACTGTCATACCATTCTCTGCTCGGCCCATCCTTGTGGTTCTTCTCCAGTGGCCCATCAGGTACAACCTCTTGCTCAAGGCCCATTGGGCCAACGTGGATCCGGCCCAAGCTGGATTCGGCCCCCTCATTTTCCATTCCAGCTTGAAAGCTAGATTCTTTTTTTTTTTTTTGTAAAGCTCGAATGAAATTAAGTTGGGGAGTTTACCTAGAAATAAATGGGAAAATGGTGCTATAAGTAGGTCATTTGCTATTGCTATAAGGATTGCTTACTTTTATACGGCTTAGCTTCGCTATCGATCCCACTTCTCAGTCGGCGAAGATGCCACGGTTGATGACACATTGTCGAAAGGATTTAGATGTCAATAATTTCAAAGAATTCATCCTGGGGGCAAAGACTGGGGATGCTTCAAGGACTCCTAGAGACCATCCTCGTTCAACAACAACAGTGATAGAGATGGCTCTCGCTCCTGATGCTCTAGCACCAGCCAGACCTCCTTCAGGTCAGATGGAAGAGCCATTATCCAGCACTGCGAGGGACGTCTCCCCCCGACCTAAAGAGCTTTCAGTTTTCACCAGTGACAAGGCCTGCGTAAAAATGATGGAGGGTGCGATCACTAAGAGCGACCGGGAGCTTATAGGGTGGTCAATAATAACAACCTCTATCTTCGAATTCACCAGGAAGTGGCCAAGGCATGAAGTTTAGCTCGTTCCCATTTACAATCCCTGGTCTTCAATTGAGCATCGCTATTTTATATTGTTTCCTTGTTTAATGCAACTTTGTGTTCTTGGCCACCACGTCAGTGAACGTCTGATGAGGAGGGAGGGACAAATTCAGGAGAAGGATAAGAAACTGCTAGCTGTAGGCCAGAATGTGAAAGAGCTTAAGGTGGACTTGGAGAAGACCAACAATCGCTGCACAGAGCTGGAGAAGGAGAAGAACAACATGAAGGGGGGATGTAGGCTGCCCGCAACGTGGCTGAGCAATACCAATCCCACACCATAGCCATGGAAGATTCGATTGGTGAGGAGAGGGTTTCCGCAATTAAAGCCTTAAAAGATTCTAGCGAATTGAACCAGATTCTGAGGCAGGCCATCTCCAACTAAATAAACTCCCTAAACGTCAAGGTAACGTTAATGGATCAATGGGAAAGTGGTTTTGAAGCCTTTCGCCGCATGGCCCAATCTCTGTTTGCCAACAAGGATTTCTCCCAAATCGGAGGTGAAGATGACGACACTACTCCAGTGGCTTGCAGTGCTGAATCTGGGGCTGAAAGGATCATGGACAAAGAGATTCAATCCCATATTCCATATGAGAAAGCTCCTGCAAATCCTTGATCTTTCTTCGTGCATGTATTATTACTTTTTGATTGATCGTAACAAACATTTTACTCTCTTAGTCCTCCGTGTGGGTGGTTGTTACAAAAAAAATTTACTTTTCAAGTCTCGTGTGTTTAGCAAGTGGTGTGGTTTATTATTTTTTCGTTTGAACTTATTTTGTCTGTTTCTTTCTTTCCTTGCCCCGTCTGAAGAACTCTACGAGGGACTCTTTCAAGGTTAGGGGCAAGCTGAGCTCCAATCTTCAGTCTTTGTCTGGTCTAACTCTTCAATTATCACTTTCTCCAGCTCTTCAGTTGGTTCTCCACTCTTCGTGTTTTCTTCGTCTCTAACGTCCATTTTGTCGATCATCATTGCCTCTTTGGGCTGGGTTTCCTTCAAAGAGGTGACATAACATTCTTGTGCCACTGCTTGATTGCCTCTAGCCTTACCAACTTCGTGATCAGTGGGGAACTCGACAAGTAGATGGTAAGTTGATGTTACAACCCAAAACCTATTCAGTTTTGTTTTGCCTAGAATTGTGTTGTCTGTGAAGGGGCTGTCAACCACCAGGAAGGTTATCATCTTGGAGACCTGAGTTTTCCCATTCCCATTGTTATGGGAAGCTAGATGAATTCTAGGTGACAAACACTATCTCCAACAATTTCCATCAGTTGGGAGAGCATGGAGGTCAACTTGCCCCTCCCAATGTCCATCTAGTCAAGGCATTGGCTAACAAAATATCAGTAGCTGCCGCTATCGATTAGGATTCTCCTCATGCTGAAGTTGTCGACCAAGAGGGTGACAATGAGAGGATCATTGTGTGGTTGATGAACAGCTCTGGCCTCCTACGTAAAGGTTATTGGTTAATCTGTCCCTCGAGCCAACCTTGCTTGTCTGGAAGTTGTGCAGACCTCGTGTTTTTCCCCAGCTCTCAACCTCTTTGCGCGGGCCTTTCTCGATGAGCTTGTCTCTCCTCCTTCAGCAAATTCCCCAGCAATAACTCTGATCTCATTGGGCTGATCTGTTGGCCTTGGGGCAGGTCTGTCTTGTTGGATCTGCCGATCCCTCAATTGGTGGTCCCTCCGATCATTTACACCGTTATCAAGGAAATAGATCAAGTGTCCTTGTTTAATCAAGCCCTCTACATGGTCTTTCAAATCAAAACGATCTCCAGTGTCAAGGTCTTGGTTTATGTGAAATCCAAGGTTCTAAATCGCCATATAGGAAGACGTATCGGTGTCGGTGATACAGTCATGTATTGATAGATATCGGGCAGTATCGGCCGATACATTGGTAAATATCGGTATTTGAGGCCTAAAATCCCGATATGATACGTAACGGCCGATATTTAAAACCTTGGTGAAATCTATAGTACTTGTTTTAAGAGCACTTCGCAAGATTCCCTTTCAACTTTCCTGGTCACTTCAAGGTTGGGTCCTCCTTTATGTACAGAATACTTGTTCTAGGGAAGTGTTGAGGGGCGTGTATTGTTCATACCTTCCCTCAGGGTCCTCCTCTGAAAATTACCAACCTGCTTCCTAACTATTCGCTAGCCAGTGGCCCTGTCACCTCCAGCTCTATTTGTCCTTGTGGACTCTAATTCTCTTAGCCTTTTCTTGTTTTTCATACCGGTTCTTCCTTCCCTCTTCTGGCATTCATGCATCCTCGGCCTTCATATGCTTTTCAGCTTTAAGCATAAGCTTGGCCATATCATTCAAGGGGGCTTTCAATAGAGAGAAGAGGAACCTGGATGGTAGGAACCTCGTGGGATACCTTATCATCCACGTCCTTGACCTGGAGAGCTTCATTGTTGAACCTGGCCACGTATTCTAGCTGGGATTCTCCCTTGTTCTGTTTAATGTTCAGCAAATACGTCACCGGCTTTCTATGCCTTTGACCTCCAATGAAATGGTTAACAAACAGCTTGCTCAGTTGTGCCAATGAATTCATTGATTCTGCCTTCAGCTTTTCAAACCAGATTTGAATTTTGTCCTCTCAAGGTAGTGGGGAATGCCCTGCCCATTATCTCATATAGGACAGGGTGCAGGCGCATTAAAGACTTATAGGTGTCTAAATGATCTAGTGGGCCCGACGTGCAATCGAACATGTTCAGTTGTGGCATTTGAAATTTAAGGGGGAGTGGCTTAGCCATAATAACCATCGTAAAGGATGAGCTAGTCTTCTGCAAAAGTTCATCCACGGTCGATGGGGCCTTGCCCTTTATGGCCTTCTTCATGTTGTTTAGTTGGGCCCTAACTTCTCGCATTTGCTCATCTCAGCCAACGCATTTGCTCGTCTCGGCCAACAAACCCTTCCGTGGTCTGCTTGATCTTTTGGCGTGCCTCACCCTAGTAAAGGGGTTGACTCAACTGGCCACTCTTCTTGCTCCTGGGAATTGTGCATGTCTAGCCCATCTGGTTGTGCTCCATCTCTTAACAGAATCGTCTTTCTCTTTATATCATTATGTGTCTGATGAGTCCTTTGGGGATCTTGGCCCCCAAGTACAATCTCAGCTGATGGATCTCGATGGGGGTAAAGTGGGGTTGGTTATCCAACCGATAGAGTAGATACATGCTAAACTGGAATATTCCTTGAGCGAGGTTTTGGAACTGTTCATCCACTGGGTTGTCTATTTGTTGGTTCTTGCAACTGCCATTAGGCCCTTTGGTCGTCGACATTGTCCGAACTATCAGAGAGAAGAAAGTAAACTCTATCAAGTAAGAAGGAACTGAGCCTAAATGCTGAAGGTTCCCACAAACGGTGCTAAACTGATTATGTACCCTTCTAATCTACTGAATTCATGCCTTCCGAGCAGTTCTAGTCATAAGACGAGAAGAGAACTAACTGAGGAACCGGTGTGGTGCTGACCAACAACATTTCGACATTCAAGTCAGAAAATTTGGGGAGAAAGATAGTAGAGAGCATATACATAGAATGTGTATCTAGGGTTTTCAGCAGAAGAAGTAGAATATATATGAGAGTGTACCTGATGTCCTCAACTCCACCGCATATTCTCGTATGAGGCGTGCGTGGTAGAATCTAGTATCAAACTCTCTCGTTAGCATATTAATACATATAGGTGGACCCACGTACCATTCCATGAATGACACCCCTTGTTTGTTAGTCATACCATGCGCCCAGGGTTGTAGACGCCGAACGCACGCACCGTGTTCTCCACCCACCTCTGATCAGAAGGGGAGGGGAATCGATAGATCTAAATAGTGATGTCTGTATGGCCTAAAATTATGAGGTCCGTAGATCGGGGAGGTTGAGGTACGGCCGACCTAGAGGAAACAGGGTAGACATTAGAGGTAGAGCTATGCCGACTTGAGAAGCAAAGCTACGCAATCCTAAAAGGACCGCGACCAAGCTGATATGAGGGTTTGACTAATACGACGTCGTTGTGAGTCCATCCACTCGTCTGGTCATAGATATACCCATCAATGTTCTCTATAGTTGAGTAACAAGATTTTTGTTGGTGAAATACATCTTTCAGGTCTACAAAATTCAGGTCACTAAAAGCCAAAAAAAATCCTCATGGATAACTAGGAGTGGTCTAATATGTATCATGCTTAATGCGAAAGGAAAAAAAGAACACAGGACAAGAAGAATCAAAAAAAAAAAAAGAAGAATAGGAAAACCCATCATGCATGTACCAAATGCTAGCAAGCATACCATCTTATAGATGGAGTCACGACCAGAGGAAGAAAAATAAAGTATGGAGTCGAGGAGATGTTAAAGACGAAGAATCACCTGGAAAGTAGAAGTTTCGCAATTGCAATTCTTCCCCTGAAAATACAATGATGCAGTGGTGTCTGACCTCTTGAATCAGAAGCATTGATGTTTGCACCATGCTGTAGGAGCAACTCTACCATGCCAATATCAGCAGTTTGGCAAGCAAGGTGAAGCAGGGAAGAACCATCAAGAAATTCATCTACGAACTGATCTTTGCCTTCTCTAAGTAAGCTAAAGGAGCTAGAGGAGGCATCCAAATGATCAGCTAAGCAGTCAAAGTAGTGATCAGGACTTTGTGCTTGTTCTTGAAATTGCATTGCTTTGGACAAATTTAATGATGTATTATATGAAGCTTGCCCATGGATAGAGTTAATATCCGCTTCATACGTGACAATAAGGCGGTAAGTGGCTTTCTTGTCATTAGCATGGACACTTTCCCACAGCTGTTGTGCCAGTGAAAGAATGTGCTGATTGTCCTGTCCTTTGTGAACAAAACGTTTTTCTGCATACTGCAATAAGAGGAAAATACACTTCACTTAAGCTTCCCCATTGATGAGGCCTATAATCAGACAAATAATTACCACTAAAAGTACACTCGAAATAAGTTCTGCAAGTAAACTACACACATACACATATTTTTGCACTTTGCACACATAAATGTAAAAATTGCACACATATGTATGTATCAAAGGTTTATGACATGTCTATTTGGTAAAGACCACACCACACTTTCTTGTCATGCTAAACAGGGTGGTAAAGTTGTGTTAATACTTAATAGATGGCTATATCACAATTCTAGCTCCATGAACATGCTGTTGTCAACCCACAACATATGTGAATTGAGCAACTCAGATACCCCATAAATGATAATTATGGTCTTTCTCTACAGTGATGACTAAACCTTTGACACCAAGTTTTTCTTAACTCACCCCCCCGCCCCCCGTTCTTATGTGTTTGCGTGCATGTGTATGGAAACTCAAAATCTGATGAGCAGCCTCTAATTTGACTGGCCATCAGTTGGTGCTCAAAAACCCAACAACACTCACAAGTAAACCAAACTGAGGTTATCAGTGTCAGCATTTAACATACAGCATCATTCAAACAGAAGATAAATTGCTTAGCTCCAAAAACTACCTCTCTTTTGAATGGCTCAGTACCTGATGACACTCGAACACCACTGAATCCAAATCTAGTGAATTTCGTGTTAAGTAAATCATAATATTCCAACTTGAGAAGAAGGCTAAGAAAGGATATGGCAAAATAAAAAATTAATTATTCAAAGTGATACCTTTGCGTGAATGAACTTCTCCTTCACTGAAATATGAGCATTATGGCTAGGCTTGCTAAAAAATTGTTTGTGTCTGTCAGACTCAAAAAACCTGCATCACAAGAGTAAAACATGTGTTAAAATAAAATTAAAGTTTTTTTTACCATAGTCTTCCAAGTCTTACTTGATAGGTATTTCATCAGCCTGAAAAGTTCTTCGTGCGTGTAAAAACCCCTCCCATATTGAGTTCACGAAGACATTACCCAGTGCCTGAAACAAATTGATTACAGAAGGTTCCCACACTTTAACATCAAGTGCCAGTGACCTTACCTGCATTGACATAACATAGAGGATGTCATTAGGATGAGGCCTGCCACAAAAGGTAAACTAGGATCAATCATTTCACAATCCCTTGCCATGATTAGGCTTAAGCTCAAGATATGCCAAGCAAGGATTCCAAAATTTTGAAGTTGTAACAGCATGCAGTTAAAAATGATGTGATGCTTGAGTGAACAGCTGCAGCCTGCATGCCTCTCCCTTTCACAATATAGGAATATACATCAAAATGATTGCATGAGGTTGGTGTA
Organism: Heliamphora exappendiculata; assembly: GCA_034768845.1. NCBI lineage: Eukaryota > Viridiplantae > Streptophyta > Magnoliopsida > Ericales > Sarraceniaceae > Heliamphora > Heliamphora exappendiculata. The sequence continues at coordinate 5,490,087 of JAOTRH010000016.1, read as the reverse complement.
AATTGCACTCTTTAGGTTATTTACCAGTTGCATTGAGAGTCATTAACAGGTTCAATTGAAAGAATATTCTGATATACATGCAACTACATACATACATACATACATACATACATACATGCATGCATATATAGACTGTTAGTACATGTTTAAGGATTTGGTTTGGTAAAAGCACCTCTAAGAAACAATATAATTACACGCGGAGCTAAACAAAGTGGTGCAAGCAAATTTTCCTCCGCATTTCAAGCTGCTGATAAAAACCTTACTGCTAAAGCTGATATCATTCTTAGAAATGTTGACTACATGAGTAATAACTGAACTTCAAAGCAAAACTAATACATGCATTGCTAAAAGAGACTTTCACCCCCTAATTAATCTAAATAAGACACATACGCCTACAACCCAGCTGGCAGAAGAAACATTGCTAAGCCAGATAATCGTGGCCCAACTCCCAACAGACCACATAAGAAACAAATGAAAAACAAAAAGAACGTGAAAATAGCAAGAAATATGGTCATAGCGGTGAAATGTTTGGACCTGAACTGCCTCAACGAAAATGCAAGAGGAGAACTGATAGGCTAACTATCAAAGAAGGAATTGAGTCCAGAATCTATTTATGCATGCACATTGTTAATAGAATAGTATTAGGCTAAATAAAGGCGTTAATCCTAATGGGGCACGCTACAGTTTATTTATAGAACAACAAGGACACAAAATAAGATATGGTGTGCCCAACCATACCGGATAATAATAATAATAATAATAATAATAATGATAATAATAATAATAAAGCTAATATAATCATAAAGCTAACACACACAACATATCAGAAGTGGAAAAGAAAAAGAAAAAGAAACCATCTCCACATGGAAAAATCCATTTCTTTCTTTTAATTATTTTTTTTCATAAAGTTCATCTAATGTTCTTAATGGAAGGGAAAATCTTTTATAAGGTTAATTTCAAAATGAAGATGATGAAACTACGGGTTAAAGGAATTGAGTGGTCACTAACGCTGTAGTAACGCACTGTGATTTTCCATCAATTGTCAAAAAGCTTTCATGGTGTGGAATCCACGAACATTGGAACATTTCACTATGATTAGTTTCTAAAATAAGACAAACTATGTTTGATCATGATTAGGAACATGTAAAAGCACAACTAATCAAGGTATTTCTGAAATTCTCCTACACAATACAAGTTTGTTTCAATACTTAGGACCTTCATTTGAACCATCACATTTAAAATTACTGAAATAGACATGCAAGAGTTGAGATGCGCAAATCAAACCTAGATAACTTACTTTAGAAATATGCACCCCAAGATTACGGTGAATGCCAGAACACTCAATGCATATAAGCACACCAAGGTTTAAAGAAGCCCAGTCTGGTTCAGGCGCACCACAATCCGCACATTTATCATTTCCAGGAACTCTTTTTAATGCATCAACTGGCTTCTCGCTTTTAACACTGTACTGTAGCTGTTGTAAACTTCTAGATGCACGCGCAAAATTCCTAGAAAGGAGGTCCTTCTCAGCTGTATGTTGTCCATTTTCCCATTGATCAAAATCAGAGGAACTTCCCATGGAACTACTATTGCAGGCAGCCCTGTGACCACCAATCATGGTTGTACTAGTAGAGAGACGCTGAACAATAATTGAATCATAATTATGACAAAAATGACAGCAAAAATAAAAAGTTCGGAAGGTAATCTAGAAATTCTTAGCATTTTACCCTCTCTGGTGCCTGGGAACTCAACAACGAAGCAATAACTCCAGTTATTTTTTCGATCCAGTCCATTTGATCCAACGCGCTCTCTGCCTGCATTGCCAAGCAATTGCTGAATATTACCAAGAATGCTGACAACTAGACCAATCCACCAACTCACTACTCAGTGAAAATATCAAAACCAAAATAAGCTGTCTTAGCAAAGCGAGAACCAACATTTATATATAAAGCTGACCTTTGAAAAATACCTGCAAGGTATAGTTCTTTGTTGGCGAAATTATCCTGAAGCAGAACCTCAAATCTGTCTGATCTGCATCAACCTTAATAGTTGATGTCAGCAGGTTCACGGTGTGACGTGCAACAGATTTTTCATCATGTACACCACCATGGTAATGAGAAGACAGCCACCGACTTAGAAGCCCAGAACCAGGTTCAGAGGGATTGTTCCTGTGTACAGGAAGTTGGCTCCCACCTCCCTGAAGCATTATGCTGAAGATTTAATAAGCACTGGTAGTGACATGAAAAGGCATTTGAGCTCACAACATTCAGTGTTATCTTTCATGACTTACAGAGGACCTGCTCCATTGTTTGCGGTAATAGTACAACATGCCTCGGTTATCAAGAACAAAAAATCTTCGCTTCCAGTCACCCCTCAAATTAGAGGAACGTTTTGAGAGATAACCTTGTTTGATGGTTTGAACCTAAACTATTGAAAGTCTTAGTTATAGATGAAAATCAAACTAGTTCAAAAGAAATAAAAGTGAATGCAAGAAACAAAGAAAAACAAAAGTAAAATAATAGACAGAGAGGACAAGATCTAACTGAATACCTTTCCTTCTGCAGCAGACTGCATCACCGCCTTTATCTCTTTATGGGAACCTCTGGGGAATGGTTGTATAGCATCTCTACTGGGAGAACCATGAGACCCATTCAAGGACAGCCTACTTTCTTGATCGACCTGCTTTTTGTACTCTTCCATCCTCTCATTGAGAGCTGCTTGCTCAATCTTGGAATTTTCTCTTGATTGCTGTGCATAAGCCATAACCTGTAACACAACTGACCTAAATTTTAATAATCACCCAATAAGAAGGAACAGAGTTCACAATAGTAAATAGGACCCCCACAAGATCACTGAAAAACTAGCCTACTGAAAAGTAATAATCCATCCCGAATCAAATGCTAGATCACACCCACATGGAATCTACAATCTCAGCTGGGTGGTTAGCTATGTCATTACTATTGCAAATGCCTGTGCAAAACTTAAAGCAAGTCATACGACAAGCAATTTTGCAAATGCCTACTGAATGGGAAGAAATGACCAGGAAAAATACGTAAGCGCCATTATATTTCATGCCCCGTACAGTAATGATGCAATAAAAGGTCCATCCGAAATTTAAGATTTCAACACACAAAATATGGCCGAATCTTCCATCTCTTGATTACAATATTTTTCTTCATTATTCTCCCCGCCTCTCATACTCCGCATAAAACTAATTTCAAAGAGGAAATGACCTGCTGATCTTGGCACTGAGAAGGGAGTAAAGGAACTGCTCACTCCTACCTCCAAAGCTGCTGTCCACACTTTCAGATTTTCCTTACAGGGCAGCCCAATGTACAAGACTCCCATACTGCGGGGTCTGAAAATGATAGAATGTCTGCAGTTTTTGATTTTTCTTCTCTGTCCTTTTTAATTTTTAGAGACCAAGTATTCTCCACCACTTGAGTCAGCTCTCGAAGAAGCAAATGAAATGCGTACCTTCTCAATTGCCACTATGATGCCTAGAAAAGAATATAATATTCAAAGCAACTAGCCTAAGTGCTTCCATAGCTGATTATAACATTTGTAGGACCAGATTGGTTAAGTCAATTCCAGAAGCTTTCTCCTGCTACCTGTACCTGAAGACTCAATTTGTTCTGGAAGTATAACTGGAACAGACATGGATCTAATGCTAAATCAAACTTAGAACCAATCACTGTGGCACTGTCTTGGAGTGGAGCAACAACGCATCTGCACTTTTATCTTCTGAACATCCCAAAGAATGTTGACATGATAGCTGTCACTATAGAAGATTGCCTCCACAACCTAAACAGGCAGCCTTCTCCTGGGGGAATGCTTTCAAGAAAATGAATTATAGCATGTGTCCTCTTGCTATTTTCCTGGTCCTTAAGCTATATAACGAATTTGGACCACATCTGCCTAGCATTGAGCATTGAGCAATATTCAATCTACAAGCTGCTTAATAAAGATGATGATTATTATCGTCTCTATATTCTGCTTCGTTGTTCTTGTTGCTGCTGAATGAAAAATAGCATTCCAAATTGATAGCAACAATCTCACCATTCATTTGTAGCCAAATTATATGGGCTGAGAGAAAATCATGGACTTCCAGATGGCAGGCCGCCCTTGTCTACAACCTTTTGCCTTCATTTTTTCTCCCCCTATTTCAAACACAATAAAAAAGAAATACTTATGCACTAATTCTGTTTCATCTAGATTTCTTAATTCATGAGATTGAAAAATATCAATTCGTCCAAATCGGAAGATATCCTCCGTAGCAGCTAACTTGATTATTAGAAGTGCAAACTCCTAAACATTGGTTGTAAAGTCACCTTGACAAGTAGTTAACATCATCCTCAGGTTCCAACTTAAATCTTCTTCTACAGCTCAGTACCAGTTGACGTGGGTGCAAGGTTAAAGATGTATAGATGTTCAGTAACTCCCACTGGAGTGGTCAAGAGGGAAGTCCAAACATCATCTTTTGAAAGGGGGAATATGTAATTTCTCCCTTAAGTAATGCGGTGCCTTTTTTTCCTTCACACCGGGGGGGTGTAATAATATGGTGAGTGATTTTCATCCAATCCAATCGTTTGGAGAATCTTTGAAATGTAAAAGCATGTGGCATACTTTTATCATATCCAAATACAAAATTTCACCATATTCTCCTATTACATGGTACAAGGAAACAACTAGAATCTTCTAAAAAGAAATCTCGAAACTTCCAAGCTCCGAAAGAATTCATTATTTAATTACCCTGGGACTGAGAGGCTACATGATACATCTTTTTCAAGGATATTAGCAAAGAGTAAATTAGAATATTATTTTAGCTCTGTATTGTTCTTTTAAGGGAAGACTATAGGCACTGTCTTCAACATTCCAATTTGGTTATTACTCTTGCTTCTTGGGTCATATTGTCTTTATTCTCTCAAATGATGTAGCAAATTCAATTTAATACAAGATGCACCATCTTGGGACAAAGGAAGGATATTGAAACATAGTACAATTCAATAACAGAGAATCAATACTGAGTAATTTAGACCTGGTTGATATAAGGCTCCAGTTGATGCAATAGCTCGTATCCCTGCATGAAACAGAAGTTCAAAAGCAGCACTAAAGAACCAAGATAGAACAGTAGGGGGACAGTGGAGTTGTCTTCATATTGTACACCTGTTTGAAGTAACGAAGATGAGCATCCATTGTCCCACTAACAACCTCCAACAACTCAAACCTTTTTTTTGCTTCAACTTTAGCAAGAGCTCCAACCTGAGTTTAGAGAAGTCTATAATTTTAAATACTAGCTACCTCTGCATAGCATCTTTACCTAGATTTCTTAACAGTTTATTTTCTTTTTAGTACAATAGGTTTATTTAACACGTCACACACAAATGTACATATTATACATATTTATATACATAAAGGCTGGGGATGACAAAATTACCAAATTAAAGCGTGCTTGCTCGAACGTCAATCTTGCATTGTAAAGTTCCTGGAATGGTTCTCTAGCAAATTAGAATTTAAAGCAAGTGATGGCTAACCATAAAAACTCTCCGATCAACTAATGTGCCAGAATGAATAGCATTTTTATATGAAGGACAACTAATATTTTATACCTCCTCTATGGCAGCAGCAATATCCATCCTAGTACTTTTCCGCAATGCTAGATACTTCTCGCGCGCCTGTGGCACAAAATGGCATGAAGATTAAGAAGGCATAGAGTAAAACATCAAATAGCGTCAACTTCATCTGAATATACATTCGTATTTTCACCGAGTATGCTGCAGATGGCCTCTGCATGTCTTAAATGGACTCCCAAGCCCCAGCAATCACAGAATTCGTAAATGTGAGTGAACATGTGATAACATCGGTGAGAGACAGAAAATTAGTCTAGTATATATAGAAACATAGACGTGAACTACTACTAACAAGTTGAGCTTAAACTTTTGAATCGTGATGTTAGGTTCTTTATTCTAGTTATTGGGCCGACATCCTATTTGGGTTGTTGCAGAACATGCATAAAATGTGTAGCACGTGAAGTGGGTTGGAGGTCATGCCAATTTATTGCCTGAATTCTACCATAAATAAGAATCCTGAGTTGAACCAAATTCCAAGTATAGGTACCTCAACTTTACATTCTTCCTTTTCATCTTGAGTGATGGGTCTAGTGGAAATTTTTCTTTTTTTGACTTTACGAAACTGTAAGGCCAGCTATGCTTCATGGCACAGAATGCTCAGCAATACGGAACCACATCCAAAGGATTAATTAAATGGTATAGATGGGTTAGGAAAGGTTAGCGAGCATGACTGAGAAAACAGTAGAAGATTTACGCACCCATGAAGAATTTACAATAGTACACCTTGCCCCAATTAAAGACACATGAAGGAAAGTCCTTTAACACAGTTTGGCTATATAGACAAGGACAAAAGAATTCATGAGTACGAAGGAGTGGTCATCCAATTTAAGGCTAAGACACAAAGGAAGAATCAAACCAAACCAAACCAAACCAAGGCTGTGAATAAGCACAGACACAAATTTGATTTGACAAGCATTTTACGAAAGAACGTGGTTCTAGATAGAGCTGATGGTGAAAAAAACTTCATGTTAGAAATCCGGCTCTATTTGTGAATAACATCATCTGGCTAGAACATCGACGCTTAGCTTTGGTAAATTTCCACTAAATGATCCAGGATAGCTGGGAATTAAGGGCATAACTAAAGGATAAAATTCAACACTATTCTATAGCTTTTGAAACCAGTTTGACATGGATTTCGCGATTGATGCAGAGAAGTTCAAATTTTTAGAGGGCCTCCTCAAATCTAAACAGTGAGGTTAAATAAATTGCTATTGGAAGATACATCAGACGTCAATAGATGGATGAAGGACGGGTTCAGTGGCCTTTGACTGTATAGTCATTCAATTGGGGAGGAGCATCAACTATCTTCTACTATAAAGGATGTTAGCACTTGAAATGTGGGTTCATACTGATCATTCTTTTCTTTCTTAACATATCCAGGCATTGATGTCTATTTCATGCTTAAAAGGATTTCTCATGCTCTTTTGATATTTGTTCTGTTAGATAATTATTTATGTTTGTTATGGTAGTTTTGTAATTATCTCGGTGTTTCTTATATAAAGACTGGTGCGGTGTAGAGATTGTTCAAGCCTCATTATTTTTTCTCCTAATAATTCTTTTTAGTCTCTTTCTCTTCTTCTTCCTCTTTTCCTTTTAACCCTAAATCACTGCTTTACAATTCAACTTGGTGTCAAAGCGTTCCAATCCTACTCTAGAACACACCGAGAATATCTAAGACTCAATTCGAGGCAAACGAGAAGGAATGATGTCATCATCCATACGATGACGCCATCATGACGTCAACATCCGTACGAAACAACGTCGTCGTTGGTTACCCCAATCGATTTGCTGGACTCCTTCAGATTTATAGTGATTTTTGTGAAATTTTACGAAGCTATCAGATGGGCCTTTCGATTTATTGAATATTTTTTAGATTTTATAACCCTAGTTCGCGATTTGGTTGTTAGAGCCTCATATTTAGTTTTTACTGTTGAGATCATTTCTATGAGTAACGAAATCACCTCTACAAGTCTCCTTTGGCATCGATTGGTTGATTCAAACTCCATTAGAGATGATTTGAGCCTTGACGTGGTCGGTGCCTAGGGATTTTGTCGCTGCCCCTTTTCTTCGCATTAGATCTTCTGTTCTTGGTTCGACACCTTGTGGTGTGTCTTCTTCCATGTGATTTGACGCCGTTCGATGCATCGGATCGAGTTAGTGATTGGTTTGGTCAATACCTAGGGTTTCTATTCTTCCTTGGCTTGGCTTCAGACCGAGTTGCATCAAATCGAGTTGCTTATGATGTGTTATTGATTCAGGATATGTTCTTTCGTGAGTTTCTAATTTGGGTTTGTTCTTCTTTGGTTTATTGATGCGATCTATATCAAATCTGGTTATTAGTTCTTCTTTGGTGTTGCTTTGGAGCATAATTCTGAATACCGTACGGGACAGTGTATCAGTTTTCTAATTGGTAGGGTATGTACCGGTACCGGTAAAATACCAGATACCATTTTGGATTTATTACTATAAAATATTATATATGTTTTTTTAAAAATATTGTTCAACAATAGATAATTTAGTATAATATAACTATTTATTTAACATAATATTTCAATTAATTAGTCTAAATTAATTATTAATCAGTCTAAATTAATTATTAATCTCATTATTTATAATGAGATAGCTAACTTGACAACATATAAATTTAGCATTTAATGATTTAATATTAATTAACTTTAAAGCTCTTCATTTATGTTATTATTTGAAGCTTGAATTAGAGTATAATTTTTTTTTAAGTACAAATAAAGAAAATAAGTAAAATTTATTTTCTTAAAAAAATAATTATGGACCGGTACGTATCCGGTACAAGACAGTATTGTCCGGTACAAGACGGTATTGTCCGGTACATCTGGTACAAACCAGTACACGCTGGTATTTTGATCGGTACGAAACTAAGCATCTAACGTACCGGTATAACTCCAAACCGTTACGTACCGGTTAATAACAACTGGTACAGTACGATATTGACAACTATGCTTTGGAGTACTTTAATATGGCTAAAGCAAAACCTATCAATATTAAAGATGATAACTTGCCGAGATGTGTGACCTCTAAACAGCTAAATAGTCTCAATTATTTAGCATGGGTGCATGTATTTAAGGTTTTCCTCATAAGCAAGCAACAATTAACATACATCACAGATCCTCCTCAAACCAACGGTGATCCCAGTTTCTCTACTTGGGAGACTATAAATTCTATTGTTATGGGTCAATTGTGGCACAGTTTGGAACCTCTTATCGCTAAAACTGTGAAATTTTGTGATACTTCCAAATAAATTTTTTGACTCTTGCTGATTTTATTTCGAATCAGAGTAATGTTTCATAAGATTATGAGCTATATAAGCAGATCTTCACACTCAAGCAGTCTGGGAAGCTCCTAAGTGAGTACTACAGTCAACTTAAAAGTTTGTGAGATCAACTGTTACAACACCGTCCTTTCATTACTGATGTACAACAACAAAAGCAGCATTGGGAGGACTTCATGATTACGTCTTTACTCTCTGGGTTGGATCCTGATCTATGTGGGTTTAAATATCATATCCTTACTAGTGAAACCTTGCCTACTGCGGCTAATGCATATTCTCGCTTATTGCGTTCCTCCTTGGATCAATCATCTAGTACACTTGGCCCTTCTTCTCTTTCAGAATCATCTGCATTAGTTACCAACAATGGCGGTTGTGATAATTTTTCGGGCCATAGTTGTGGTGGCTGTAGGGGACGAGGATCTCGTGGTGGTGGTCGTGGTAGCTATTGTGGTGATAATAAATGCGACTAATGTCAGGCTACTAATCATACGGAGCCTTATTGTAGGGTAAAATATAGTAAACCAAATTATGTTCGTCAGGTCACAAATGGCTCTTCTCAAGTTTCATCTCAGGCATCTTCTGGGCCTTCTAGCCAGGTGTCTCCTACTTCCAATGATGCTCATACTATTACACTTAGCGAGATAGTTCAAACATTGCGCATTGTCCTGCCTTGATCTTCCATTGCCACATCAGGCAATTACACCTCCATCTTGTTCTGGTAATATTACCTGTGCTGCCATTACACCTCCATCTTGAGTTCTCAATTCTGGTGCAAGCTTTCACATGCTTATTAATCCCTTTTTTTACTATAATTTGAGTCATACTAAATATCATATTGTCTTAGCTGATGGTTCATCTCGACCTATCCACGGTTAAGGTATCCTCCATCCATCTCTTTCTTTCACCTTGCCTTCCAGTTTTATATGTTTCTAATTTTTCCTTTAATTTTCTTTCTATTAGCCAATTAACTAAAACTTTGCATTGCTCGGTAACCTTATTATACTTGTGTCTTTCAAGACCTCAAGACCAAGAAGATGATTAGTTCGGGACATGAGAAGAATGATCTCTATTATCTTAATGTTGCTCCTAATTATGCTTCTCGCATTCCATCTGCCTTGAGTGCAACGGTTTTTCCTTTTCAATAGCACTTTCGTTTAGGCCATCCGTATGTGGCTAAACTTAAGTTGGTCATTCTTGATTTGAATTATGTGTCTGTTTTTTATTGTGAAACTTGTTAGTTAGGCAAACATCACCGTAGTTCCTTTGCCCGTAGTAGTACTAGTCATCAATCGGAGTCTTTTGTTGTTGTCCATACAAACATCTGGAGCCCCTATGGCATTCCAAGTACTAATGGATATTATTATTGTTATTTTTGTTGATGAGTACTCTCATATAACCTAGTTATTTTTGTTGAAACATATATCTGAATTACCTTTATGCTCTTTCCACGCTTCATAATGAAATTTTTACTCAACTTGGCAAGCGTATTAAGGTTCTACAGTCTGATAATGCTTTAGAATATATGCAGTCTTCAATTGATGCTTTTTGTGTTGATCGTGGTATCATTCATCAGGCCAGTTGTACTCACACATCTCAACAAAATGTCATCACTGATTGTAAGCACTGTCATTTGTTAAAAGTTGCTCGTACCTTGTTATTTTATACCCAGGTATCCAAAATATTTTTAGAGTGATGCCATTCTTACTACATGTTATCCCATTAACCGTGTGTCGTCTGCTATTCTTGATCACCAATCTCCCTTTTCCTTGTTATATTCTCATTCTCCTCTCTTTTTTCCCTTTCTCCGTGTGCTTTTAGTAGCCTTTATGTATGTGCTTGATCCCAGTCATGATAAGTTATCTTCTCGAGCTCGTAAATATGTCTTTCTCGGGTACTCTTGTACTCAAAAACTATATCATTGTTATCATCCTGAGTCTCGTCGCTATTTTGTGACGCTGATGTGATCTTTTTTGAGTCCCTTCTCTTTTTGCTCTTTCCTGTCAGCAACTTACTTCTGATCTCATCCGCTGTCGTGAGGGGTGAGTCTTTCTCTTCTCCCACTCTTCATCTACCGGTCTCCTTGCCTCCAATCTCCTCCTCTAACCCTCATTTGCAGGTTTATCAGTGATCTTGAGATACAGATCTCAAGATACACTTGTCTCTTATAGCTCAAACATTTCATCTTCTTCAACAAAGATTCCTGACACATTGGATTCTTCTTCTGATAATATTTACTTACCTATTGCTTTGTGTTGAGGTAAACGTACATGCACCCAGCATCCTATTGCAAAGTTTGTCATATGATCATTTGTCCTCTTGTCTTCATTTCTTTGCTTCTACCTTGTCCTTTATTTCTATTCCATCTACTTATAAGCAAACTTTGGCAATGTTTAGATGAAAACATGCTATGGATGAAGAAATAAGAGCTCTTTATCAAAATCAAACTTGGGAGCTAACTCCTCTTCCACCTGTGAAGCACGTGGTGGATTGTTGTTGGGTCTATACAGTGAAGTATCTTCCAGATGATTCTATAGAACGTCTTAAGGCACGTTTAGTTGCCAAAGGCTACACTCAAACATACAGAATTGATTACTTAAAGACTTTCTCTCCCGTGAATCGCCTTAACTCTATTCGAATTCTCCTATCTATTGCTGTTAATCGTTCTTGACTCTTGTATCAACTCGATATTACCTTTCTTCATAGTCATCTTCAGAAAGAATTGTATATGGAGCAGCCACCTTATTATGTGGTTCCTAATAGTGACCATCTTGTGTGTCGTCTACGTAAGCCCCTATATGGATTGAAGCAGTCTCCCTATGCATGGTATGATCGATTTAGTTTTGTAATCTTATATCTCAGTTTCATCGCTCTATTTCTTATCACACTGTCTTTGTTCATCGCTCATCTACTGGCACTATTATATTGATTGGGTATGTTGATGATATCATTATTTCGGGTGATGACTCGGTTGGTATTGTTAATCTAAACTGGCATTTTGTGAAACACTTTCATACAAAGGATTTAGGCACTCTTTGTTATTTTCTTGGTATTAAAGTTGTTCGCTCCTCTCATGGTATTTCTCTTTCTTAATATAAATATGTGCTCGATCTTCTTTCTGAAATCGGCCTTCTTAGGACTTGACCTTTTGACACTCCAATGGAGGTTAATGTTAAGCTTAATGCTGAACAGAGTGACCCCTTTTCTAGATGTTGGTCGTTATCAACGGCTTGTTGAGAAATTAATTTATCTTACTGTTACTCATCCTCATATCACCTATGTTATTGGGGTTGTCAGTCAGTTTATATATTCTCCTCGTCAATCCCATTTTGATGTTATTTGTTGTATTCTCCGTTACTTGGAAAGTGCTATGGGCCGTTGGTTGCTCTATCGTCCATCTGATACCTTGTCTATAGTTGGCTCTAGTAATACTGATTGAGCACAAAGCCGTCTTGATCGGCGATCTACCTCTGATTATTGTACCTTTGTTGGTGGTAATCTTGTCACTTTGAGTAATAAGAAATAGAATGTTGTTGCTCGTTCCAACACTGAAGCCGAGTATCATGTTATGACTCATACTGCCTCAAAAATGTTGTAGGTTCAATCTATTCTTCAGGATTTTGGTATACAATCCTCTACACCTATGGAGATGTTTTGCGATAATCAAGCAGCCATCTTTATTACTAATAATCTAGTTTTTCATGAGCGCACTAAACATATTGAGGTTGACTATCACTTTATTCGTGATTTATTATTGACCAAGCAAATCGTCACTCCTTATGTCCGCTCCAAGCATCAATTGGGTGATATCCTTATCAACTATTATAGCTTGTTCTAGTTTTCAGCAACTTCTTTCCAAGTTAGGCATGCTCGATATCTATGCTCCAGCTTGAAGGGGATTGTTAAATAATTATTTATGTTTGTTAGGGTAGTTTTGTAATTATCTTGGTATTTCTTATATAAATGCTGGCGTGCGGTGTAGAGGTTGTTTAAGCCTCATTATTTTTTCTCATCTTTTTGTCTCTTTATCTTCTTATTCCTCTTTTCCTTTTAACCCTAAATCTCTACTTTACGATTCAACTTGTTCCATTCTCTTCCATTTTTTAGTTTGGAATGAAAAAATAATTACTATTGAAAATAAAATAATAAATACAAAAGAGAGAGGACAAGAAATCCACCACAATCAAGAGAAGTCGAATGTCTAATCCCATGCCATTTAAGTAAAAACTAAAAAACATAGGACCTTCCTAGTACAATGCATTTTCTCAGGGTAAATCGAAAAAAACAAAGTCAAGTGTGGCCACATGAATGTGAGTGTGGACATGTGCATTGTGTGCATCAGGAAAAATAGACATTATTATACATGTCCAACCCTAGTTTTGTGGAAGGTTTCGTGACGATGTGGTTAAAGCAGTAGAGGTTGTCAAATAGTGTATCATGTGCATAATTGTGGCATGTTCTGTGGTCTCTAATGACCTACTATCTCGCATCGCCAGCCGGGGGAACACAGCAGCAAAATGAAGATGTTTGATAAATTGTGACACCCTATCCCAAATCAGATGCAAAGTAAAATCTCTAATGTCTAATGCCATATATGTAAAAGCTTAGTACCTTCAAGTAAAAGGCCTTTTCCTAAGGAAAACTTGTCAAGAACAAAGATGTGCGCTTATTACTTGGGCATGCATGTATGGGCTAGTACAATGCGCATGAGGACAAAGCGGACAATAATATACTAGGCAGGAATGGGTCATTACAAACTTTAGTTCGGAAAAACAGTACCCTTTGATCCTTTAGTCATGAATTGGATAACTCTAGTGATGCCACGAGGATGAATAGAAAATATAAGTAATGAAACATTGTTAGGATTAAGAACGATAAGGCATTAATTATTGGGGGGAAGGCAATAACTACCTTTTTTTTGTTTGATAAATGAGAGAGATTTTATATAAATACTCTGTACAACGAGAGAGCCAAAAAGAAATCCCACAAAATAGGGAAAACCTACAAAAGAATCACAGAGACAACGAGTCTATGAAGTCAATCATTTCATCAACTGAGGGCATCCCACGCTTAAACAACCATCTATACAAATTACAAAAGAGAATGCCCTCCAACCTATGCAAAGAAGACTCGATCCTATCAAAAGATCTCATTCCTCTACCACCAAATCAACCACAACAAGTACAAAGGGATCAATGCCCACACCCTTCTCAGACTACTCCTTCGGACCTTCCCTCCTCCCCAAACTCGACAAAACACCACTAACGTCCCTTTCAAAAACCTAATCCACACCAAAAAAGCATCAAAACAAAGTTCCATAACTATGTGGTGAACTCGCGGTGAATGAGTAGATGTGAGACAGACTCTTCCTCCTTGCACAAACAACACTAGTTTGGTGACACCAACCCCCTCGTTGAATTATCAATGATCAAAGTCTTCCCATGGGCAGCAACTCAATCAAAAAACATCATCTTCGAGGGAGCTCTCACCTTTCAAAATGCTCTTCCACAAAAAGGCTGCCCCTTGCTTTGAAGGCACATGTAGTAGGATTTGACGCTAAAAATCCCTATCCTCACCTCTCCGTCTATAAGAGTCCTCCCCCCCATCCATAAAACTATGATTATATAGACACCTCAAAAGAAGAAGCAGTTGGTCTAGTTCTCAGTCCTGTAAATCTCTCCTCAGCCTAACATCTCAAAAGCAAAAGCCGTGAGCCCTTCAAATGTAGTCCGCAATAAAAGCCCATTTATCCATAGTCAACGCAAAGATATCAACCTACAAAGGGCCTCATCACCGCCCCAGATATCATCCTAGAAGCTTACTATATCCCCACTTCCGACCTCAAAAAAGATGTGCTTAGAGAAGGCATCCCAAATCCTACTGATTCCCTTCCAAATGCCTCAACCATAGGATGTAGGCACGGTCAGAGTGCCCCAATTCCTTCTCAAAGAACCATACTTGCTATCCATGTTGAAAGTACCTAACCTCTTGATGCCAAGACTCTCTTCTTTCACAGGGGAGCAAATAATATTCCCATCTTCCAAGTGATATTTGAAACCACCCCCCAAACCTTCCCAAAAGAAGGCAATAACCGATCCACTTATTCCAGCAAAGACATGCTAACTCCAATAAAACTCCATTAGATTCTAAGCACATGTGAAAATCAAATGCAATGAAATTATATAAGACAATATTTTTAGAATAACCGTTCAAAGTCATATATTGAGCTATTGAGATGTAATACTCACTTGGTCATATATAACATTAGCCTTGTCAAAACGTTTCCGAGCTTCCTGTTTCAACAAAATCCATATATTAAGAAAAGGAACATGCTTAGAAATGTGATAGCGGAGAAGCAGCAGCACAAAGGGACGACAAAAATAAATATTTAAACAAACCATACAAAGTGAGTATACTAAGCAATAATGGAAACAAAAATAAAAACATGCTCACAAGTCTAAACCTCATGTAACGCAAACTCAAAGGACATAACAAGAATACTTCAATCTAATCTACTTTAATTATCTTAGATTGGAGCAAGTCACTACTTCACATATGATTGCAAACAATGCTGCTATCTAGTTATATAAACAGTGAACATAATACGGCTTCAAGAAATGGTACATCAGTACCAGATTTCACTAGCACCAATACCATTGGATATAAATAACAAATCTGAAGGAATGGTAAATAGTACCTTGACATCATGCAGGTCAACATTGACGAATTGCAATAACCTATCATTTAGCAGGTGCTCTACCTGATAAAAATAAAATAAAATAATTTTGTTATGCAAGGAACTGCCTGGCCATGAGTTTACCCGGTACTAGCAGCTTTATTGGGGAATTTCTAATCTTAGTACGAGCGTTCCAAAGAAATTGCTTAGTAGCCACATTAGCAACGCTTGGGATGATTCTAGGGGCGGCCTATTCCCGTTGGCTATTAAAACCATTATAGTAAAGAATTGTTGGGAAATT
>JAOTRH010000016.1:5444588-5465555 GCA_034768845.1 Heliamphora exappendiculata | reverse complement strand
ATGGCCAATTCAATTGCAATTGAATTCTGCTATTGAATTCTGAAATTCAATGGCCAATGAATTCACAGATTCCAACATATACTTGTACTTATAATGCTCTATTTATATAATTAAACATTCAAATTAAGACATTATATGTACACAAACATATATAAGAAAATAAGATTTTTTTTAATAGTCCCTTTTCCCTTCCTTGGAGTATAAAAATAGCCCAAGGTCATGTATGAACCCATCACACAGCCATATGCCACTTCTCCCATTTCTTCTTCTTCTTCCATCATTGTATCCATGCAACCTTGGTTATAATTTCATCACTTTTTTCCCTTGATTAGATTTTTTTCTTCATTTTTTCCTCGTTTGAGTGTAAGTTTAACACACACACACACACACACACACATATATATATATATATATATATATATATATATTGATAAGGGAGTTCACACGACCTGTATAGCATAATCTCTTTTTTCCTTCATCATTTCTCCTCATGCACCAATGGGCTTTAAAATTGAACAAGCTCTCTAAAAAATTCTAAAGTTTTAAGAGTTCTAGTGTTTGGGAAGGTAGAAAATGAGAGTGAAAGATGAGAGAAAGAATAAATAAAAAAGGAAAGAAATAAATGAAGTTTTGATTGAAGGATCAAGGAGGGAGGCTTCATCTTTTCAAAGGAGATTTTCTCAATTACACTTTTATTCTCATAGTCATTCCAACACATATAAAGTATAAATTTAATATATATGCATGTATTTTATGCCAATTCTTTAGTCCCTAAGCCTCTAAGAATGCTCGTGTCTCATCTTTTTTTCATAGGATGGACACATGAGCAATCTACCATTTTTAAAATTTTTTTATTTTTAACTCCTTTTGTTTTGAGTTTTAATTATTGAATATGATCTATAACTGTGGAGAAGAGCTATGCAATGAAGGATTACTAATAATAATAAGGGTTGTGCATGCATAATTTTTGTGTTTAGTCATAAGATTCCAGTGGTATTTTCTAGTTTTGTACAAAAAATTTTGTCTAAGAATTTTATTGTAGCTTATTATAAACGTTCTTTGCATGTATTGGTTTTTCATTGAGCCAAACTTCAAATTTTTCATATTTTAAAAATTCTAAAACCAAAATGAATAAAACACTGTTTAGAACAACTAACTTTAAATTAGTTCCATTCCTTATTAAAAAAATATCTTTTTGCATGAAATCAGTGAAAAATTTTAAATTTTTGTCTTATCTTTCCAACCATACTAGAATCACTTAAAATGTCTAAATATACACCAATTTATGGTATTTTTTTAATGTGTGCCAGATATGAACACCATATAGTTAAAAATTAATTTTTCCCAAATTACTAAGTCTTTTCAAGCAAAGTTAAGTCTCAGAATTCTCTAACATCTATTTACACACCTACAAAAGTAATCAAAAATTATACATAAGGTTAGAGGCATTGTTTGAATTTTGTAAACCAATGCGACAGATTTTGTCCACCTTTTTTTTAAGTCAGTTAAGATCTGTCACTTTTTTTTATTTTAGTTTAATTAAAACTTGAATTTAGAAGTGAGATTGAGAAAAAAAAAATTCTTCATAAAACATATAGAGGATATCCGAAATTAGCTACCTGCAATTTTTTTGAAATCTCAGTGAAAGTTTACTATTTTAAACCCATTTTTAACAGTGGCTAAACTTGTAAAAATATTGTTATGATTTCATATCCCTTGTGTATCAATGTGGATTTTAAGTTTTTAACATTATTATTTTTCCATGCATTATTAGTTGTTGGAATATATTGTGATATTCTAGTATTCCACATCAAAAAGGGAGATTAAGTTCCTGAGTTATAAAGAAAAAATATTTAACCCTTACATTCAACGAGGCATTTTTCCATGTGGTAGAAACTCTAGCAGAACTCTGCAGTTAGGCGTGCTTGGGTGGGTGCAATGTAAGAATGAGTGACCCCTGAAAAGAACAAAATCGTGATGGTTTTTGTCCAAATCGAACAATATCGTTACCATGAGAAAGGTCGATGTGTTACAGATAGTATCAAATCCGACTCTTCTCACCTTTGAGTGTGGGCCCCTACCGATAAAGACTAGCAGGTTATCGGAGTTGGCAGACTACTGCACATGGATGTGTAGCCCTAAAGGGAGTGAATTGTGATATCCTAATATCTCACGTCGAAAAAAGAGAGAGAGTTCATGAGTTATAAAGAAAAAATATTGGATCCTTACATTCAACGAGGCATTTTTTCATGTGATAGAGACCTTTGCAGAACTTTGCAATTAAGTGTGCTTTGGTAGAAACAATGTAAGGATGAATAATCCCACGAGAAGAACAAAACTATGAGAACATTTTTCCTAAAACGGACAATATCATTGCCTTGAAAAAGGTCGATGGGTGTTACATATATATAATTGTGAAAGATTTGTAGCGAAAATAATATGTTGACTTTATAGCATGTTAATATGTGAAGTTTTAAATTAATGTATGTATGTGACATGAATTATTTTTCAATCTTAATATTATAATGTGCTGACTTTATTGTGCTATAAAATCAACATATATATAATATGTTGACTTTATAGCACAATAACATGAATAATTTTTCAATGTTAATATTACTTTTTAAGTTGAAATGCATTTTTTATGACAATTAGAATTATTCTTCATAACCGATGTTGTTTGTTTAAATTCATGGGATTGGATTATAGGAATCACACTTTATTAATCAAAGATTTAAAAATAAATGGTGTTTGGAACAATGTGATAGGTCCATTGAGTCTCGAGTCGTATACCTCATATAAGTGTGCAAAACAAAAACATGGCGAATGAAAATATGAGCGAATGGGAACATCATGGTACCATACAGTGATGACGGATCATCTAGATCACACAATAAACCTTGATCTTAGATTCAAACGTCTGAGATCGTGGCATTCACGCCTCTGCCTTTGGATATCATTGTTAAATAACTAATTTAAGTATGAGGACATTAATGTGGGTAAAGGAATGCCTTTCGGTTGGTAAATTTAGTCTGTGTTTATGGATCGAAATTAGGAGAATTCTTACTGCCAATTGAACATGGCTATAGCTTTGTAATCAATATTTATAAGACCAAAAGAACGATTATTATGAATCTTATCATGCATCTCATATCTTGGTACTCAATAAAGTGTTTAGCATGTTGTTCTGTTAAATACTTATATGTGTATATATATAGATTTTTACTAGGTGTCTCAAGTAATGACGTTTTATGTTAGGTTTCGATGAGCTGAATGATGTCGCTACTAACTACATTAAGGACTTTCTAGAAACCTTGTCCACATGAGCCAATTCATAATTTTTTTTCTTGGCATTTTATTTTCCATTTTTTAATCTTTGTAATGGAAACTCTTTTCCTTTTAAAATTTTCTTATTGTCCGGATATAATAATGGTATATCACTGTAACTTTAGTTTTTCTTAAATGGTTTGTTTCTATCTTTTTCTACAAAATAGTATTTTTATCTGAAACTTAGCGTGTCACAAAGGCTTTAAGATAAACAAAATTGAACTTAAAAAGGTTTAAAAATAACTAGTTGCCGTGCATATGCTATTCATGTGTAAAACGCATTTTTTAATTAGTAAATTAGTTAACATAATTATAAAGATTGTATTTTTAAATTTTGTTAATAACTTAATTACTTAATAAAAGTTATTAGTTATTTTGACATATTTTTAAATTCGCATGACATTTTAAAAATATAAAAATTTATACAATTTCAATATAAGAGAGACACAAAATTGGTGCTCTTTTTTTATAGAATAATATAAATTAGTATCAAGGGTATAATTTGGGCTCAGCCTGGTTTGGTTCAGTCAAGATTGGGACGGGTCAAGCCCGACAGGTTCCCACCAAAATTCGAACTCGGTTCTTTTGGGAAGGGATAGGTCCAAGTATAATCCTAGGTGTACGGCCTAAGCTCGGGCCAATAGGCCGGCATAGTGCAGGCTTTTTATTTTTTTTTGTTTTTTTATTATTTTTTGAATTATATTTCTTATATAAATTATTTATTAGTTTATTACTTTAATTTATAAGTTATTATAAATTATTATTACTTATAAGTTATTATAAGTTAGTATTATTTGTAACTTATAATATATAAGTTATTACTTATTAGTTTAGTTATTAATTATTATTTTTTAACTTAATAAGTTATTATAAATTATTGTTACTATTTATAAATTATTATTAAAAGTTATAATTTATTATTATAAGCTATAATAGTAATTATTATTATAGGTTATAAGTTATAAATTATTTATAAGTTATAAGCTATTTATAATTTATTATTTATTAGCTTATTATCAACTTAAAGTTTATTTATAGTTTATATTTATTATTACTATTAATTATTATAAGTTATTATTACTATTAGTTATCAACTTATTATATTATTAGTTATTACTTATTACTTAGTGGTTACTTATTATAGATTAGTTTATAAATTAAGCTACAAATTAATATTTATAATGCAATAAGTTTGAATATTTCAAGTAATTAAATATAATATAAAATTTGATTATTTAAAAAATAATTAATTGTATTCAAATTAGCAACTTTACAAGTTTACAATTTTTTAAAAAAAATTTAATCTGAGCCAAATAATTATTCAAAACTTCCAAAGAATTATAGAGTTATTCAGAACTTCCAAAAGTAATAGTCTTAAAAAAATTATGGCCATTGGATCAGTTCTGAGGTGATTAGGGCCCTCAATTTCAAAAAAATAGTCATTGGTAAGCCTTGGGCTCGAGCTGGGTTGGGCACGTCCAAAAAAAAAAATTGTTGATGGCGCGCAGTGGGCTCGGGCTTGAGCCGGCCCGCGGGCTTCAGGAGAAGACCCAAGCCTAATTTTAGAGGATTTTGGACTCTGGCTTTCCTTGGCTCGGACCCGAGCTCTATAGTATTGGGTATTGGGCCACACCCAAGTCGTGGGTCATTTTAACACCCATAATTAACATATGGTTCTTGGGTTAGAAAATTAAAATTTTGAGCTTTGAATTTCATAAAAAGTTCATGAAAAAATCGAACGGCATTCCAATGAAAAGCAGTGCTTTGTCTTGCAGGTGTACTAGTAGGGTTGTCCAAAAATCGATAAAATTGAAGAACCAGTATGCATTGGTCTGATCCGAGCAAATTGATCCAATGTTTTATTGAATTGACTTGATTTTGGCTATAAAAATATGTGAATCATAGATTATGAATTGGTTCACAAATTTAAAATCACGGTTCTGATTTCGAACTAGAACAAATATCCAATTCTCGTTTAGTAACGTTTACAGTTTTTTATTTTTTATTTATAATAGACAAAAAATATATTTTGTTTATTTTAATAATAAAATAAAAATAAAAATATGCTTAGAATATAGATATTTCGAAAGTGGTGGTTGATAAGGATAATCAAATGTGGTAGCCGTTAATGATAACAAGAGATAGTGATGATGATCGGAGACAGTGGCCGTATATGGTGGTCGAAGAATGCGGATGTATGTGTTGGTCAGATGTGATGCTTGAAAGTAGTGATTAGAGGGGTTGACTAGAGGGGTGAGGAGGGCGGTAGTCGGAGAGGGTAGTCGAAAGTGGTGGAGAAAAAAAAGATAAAATGAAAATTTGTTTATAAAACAAATGAAAACATATTTTTTTTGTTTACAAGAATTTAATAAATTTTAAAAATTATTTATATTTTTTTAAAATAAAAATAATTATCAAATATATTCTTATTTACAATTTACAAAAAAAATTAAAAATAAAAACAATAAACAGCAAATATAAATGCTGCCAAACGAAACCTATTGAATTGGTTTTGTATTGAATGAATTTGAATTTTAATGTTGAATCTCAATATGTTTTTGTTGAGTTTTGATACAAATTTTGTTAAATTTTAACATTTTATGCATGAGAATTGCATTTTATTGGAATTGCAATTTTAAATTGGAACCGATCGGATAATAAATTCGGGTCGATTCAATTTCACATATTACACAATTTGGTTTGGTCTTGAAAATACTAAAACTTAAAATTCGATTTAATTTCTAATTTTATTTAAAATTGATCCAAATCAAATCATGTATGCCTTGTGTGATAGTTGGAAGAACATGTTCAAGAGCTCGATTAAATTAACATCGTTTAAGAATTAAAGAGCGTGTGGGATTCAATCGGTGACCTTTTACTTTTAAGCTAAGGGCCAAACAATACTTTTATAATTTTACAATTTTTTTGCCCTCACAAATATATAAATTCCATGAATAAATAAGATTATTATTATTTACTCTTAGAAGAATACACAACATTAATTACTAATTTATTTACCATTCTAAAAAATTCAATATGAAAGATACAATTTAGCCCTTATTTGACATTTTTAATAAGTTTTTTTTTTGAAAAAAATACTTTTAAGCAAGACTATTGACATTTCTAAAAAATTCACTAATTTTTTTTTTATTTTAAAATTTATACACAATTTAAACACTGTAACTTTTTTTAATAAAATAATTATAATTTTCTCAATTAAAAATTTAATTATACAACTTACAATGAAAAAGTCATGTCGATATTTCAAACACTATAATTTAAAAATAAAAAATAAAAATATATTAAATATTTTAACAAAAATTAAAATAATTAAAGTAAATAAATTATCGCATACAATTTTACTTTACCTTTTTTTTTTCTTTTTGAAAAACTAAATTTTTTAAAAGTCATATTTTGTAACATCCCAAACAAGATTTAGAGTTCATTTGGTAACTTCCTATTAAACCGATTTTTTAGCTTTAAATCACATTAAGTTAAAAAGATAAAAAGTTTATTTGGTTAAAAAAATAATATTTTTTAATCTATAAAAAAACTAAATAAATACAATGTAAAATTCTATGACTGTCTTTCAACCTAAATGAGTTGAAGTATAATTAATTTAGTTAGAATTTATTTAATTTTATATATAAAAAAAATAAAATTAAAAACTTTTATGTAAAAATTTAAAAAAATTTAAAAATAAATAAACTAAAAATTTACAGTTAAAAAATAATTTTTTATAATTTTTAAAATTTTAAGTCAAAAGTCAAAAAAACAAAAAAATGACTTTAAGCCGGTGACGGCTTAGTGAGCACAACACGCGCTCTATCGCGGGGAAAGATCAGCCTAGGCAATCACCGTAACCAAACACATCTTTAAAAAACGCGGTCCCACGACGAGAAATGTGGGTGACGAATCCTATCCTCATCGAGGATTGCATTTTATCTACTCGGATGACACACTAGCAATTCGTTCCTCAACGGCCGGAGTCCGGAGAGAGAAAAACATGGCGTTCTCATCGGCCATATCCTCAACTGTCTGTTTCTACACCAACAAAACCCCTACTTTTAACCCTAGTTTCCCTCCCAAACGGACCAAAATGAACCGTAAAACCCTAGCTGTACCCGCAATTCCACCGTTATCCACCGCTGCCGATGTCTCGGCCGTCGTCGCACCACTCAACGGAACAGCCCTCGCAGCCATCGGCAGCGGATCGATCGCCGCCGTCGCCGCACTGCTCTCCCTCTCCGACCCCGAGAAGCGCCGGCAGCTGCAGGCGGAGGAGGTGTCCGGCAGCGACAAGGAGGTCGTGAAGGAGTACTTCAACAACTCTGGATTCCAGAGGTGGAAGAAGATATACGGCGAGACTGACGACGTTAACAGAGTACAGCTTGATATACGAATCGGACACTCGAAGACTGTGGAGAATACGATGAAGATGTTGATGGACGAAGGTACTCTTCAAGGCGTCACCGTGTGTGACGCCGGATGTGGCACCGGATGCCTCTCGATTCCGCTGGCGAAACAAGGAGCGGCTGTGACGGCGACGGATATATCAGCTGCCATGGTTGCTGAAGCCGAGAAACAGGTGAACGCCCGAACTCATTTTAACTAACTAATTATAGAATAGAATGCCTAGTGGCAAATTAAAATTTCAAAATTTCAAGTTAAAAATGTAAAAAAAAAAATCTATATAATTCGTTTGGAAGAAAAATAAAAAGTTATCAAAAAATCTAAATTCAACCACAAATTTTTAAAATAGTTTATTCAAACTCTCCCCCATTTTAAAAAAACGATAATGCTCAATTTATTATCAATGCAATTGTACATAATTGTTATAATAATCATATAAAACACTAATACAGTTCAATTTGAACATTTTTTTTATTATCAAAATCTTCCAATTTTAAAAAAATTAACCTAAAAACTAATTTACAAAACAACCTATTTTGACCATAATTGACAAACTTTGTTTTTGAAAAAAAAAAAAAAAAGGGCTAAAAAACCAATATATATTTAGGCAAAAAATAAAAAAATAAAAAAATAAAAAATCAAATTAAAATATTAATTTTTAAAATACTTTCTTAAAACTCTCGTCCTATTTTAAAAAATAATAATACTTGTATTTAATAATTTATTTACTATCAATATTGATTATATATAATCATAGTAATTAATTAGATAAAAAGGTAGTTCTAAACAAAAATGTAAAAAAAAAAAAATTCAAAAACAATAGTTAAAAAACTAATTTACGTTTAATCCAAATTAAGTTTTTTCAAAAAAAAAAACTACCCTTTGAAGCTAGTTGCCAATTTGAAACCAATTCACCTTTTTTTTGGCGTTTTGATTACAGCTCAAGACGCAAAGATGTAAAAAAAAGAAAGAAAGAAAAAGCTTAGTTATGTGGCTCTGTTTAGTTAGTTATCTAGATGTGATAACTACCTGAGCTCTTCTTTCTCTATAACTATAGGAAAGCAATCTACCAATATTGATCAATACGACAGAATTTAGCTTTCTCACAGAAAATTAACACAACGGTTTTATACTGCACTTTACAAGGAATATGTGTCCTTGGTGGAATTTTCACTTGCCAGAATGATTTTGGATTCAATTCTGATGCATCAAATGTGTAAAATTTTGTTATTGAGAATGTTTTCTGGAGTTTTTGCTACAAAACTGAATTATTAGTTATTCTGGTGAAAAAATGAGATGCAAGCGGCTGGGGGTTAACTTCTTGCTGTTGAGCATTTAAGTTCCTTGTTCTTTTCTTTTTTGATTTCCCATATGCTAGTTTCATGTATAGAAGGCAACTCTTTCAGTTAAACAGAGGAACCATGCTTAGTTTTTGTCTTAGCCTTTACTGGTTAACTGGGGATGCTTTTGAGGCCCCATTTGATTGATCAGATTAATAATGAGGGGACATATAGTTCTACAAGATAAGTTTTCCCACAAGACTTGTAATGTGGGGATTATTTAATACTGCATTTTGCTAAAGTATTGTAGATCTCACGCTTAGTGTTCTTGATATCCAGTATTTACATTCATTGCCTAGTTATTCTATATGTTAACAAGAGTTAGAGCTGAATTTGAGTTTGGATTTTCATGCAGGCAAGAGAAGAGCTTTTAACAGGCAAAGACGAGCTCTCTCCAGCACCAGTGATGCCAAAATTTGAAGTGAAGGATTTAGAGAGCTTAGATGGGAAATACGACACTGTTGTTTGCTTAGATGTTTTGATACACTACCCACAAAATAAGGCAGATGGGATGATTGCTCATCTTGCTTCTTTGGCTGAAAAGAGGTTAATTATGAGCTTTGCACCAAAGACATTGTATTACGATTTGTTGAAGAGGGTTGGAGAGTTGTTCCCAGGGCCTTCAAAGGCAACAAGAGCATATCTGCACGCAGAGGCAGATGTGGAGAGGGCTTTGCTCAAAGTTGGGTGGAGGATAAGGAAGAGAGACCTAATTACTACACAGTTCTATTTTTCAAGGCTGATTGAGGCTGTTCCTACTTAGTTTGGAACCAGGTCAGATTTTTTCAATGTTACTTTTTTTTTGCCGAGTCATTAGAAATCAGGAAATTCCTTTTTGCGTGGACCCCTAATTTTTCCTTAATTCCCTAATTTCAGCATGTTTCTGTGAAATTATACTGTGTATATTAGATGATCATGTATCAAACTCTTGATGATATATTGCAGGAGTTTTGTTAGTAATTTTCCGAGCTTTTACAGTATGTTCATCTTGTCAGCTAATGCAAGAACGACTTTGAAGTCCCTTATGTGTGTGTGGGGTTTATGATTCATGCATGATTTTCTCGTTCTTATTGACAGAGTACATGATCTATATAGCAATTCCTTCCTCAATTTGACGAGTTAAAGTTGAAGAAATCAAGCATTGCAAACATACAATGGTCATGTTTCATCACAAGGAAGTCCACATAATGCAATCTACATAGCTCACGCCTGAGATTTAACTCTCTACGAAACCAAGTTGTGGCATAAAAAGACTTTATGTGTATTTTTGTAAAGAAAACATCCAAATTTCAAATCTCTTTAATGTAGCTAGACAAACGTCACAACAAATCCTTATCACAAACATTTGGGAGCTCTATGGTTTGTATGCCATGATACAAAAGAGGTGGCTATGCTGTTTGAAGGTTGAAAGCAAAAGAAAGATAGCAGGAACACAACTTTGATAGCTCAAATTACAGAACACTTGAAAGAAAAATCTAAATTCCAAATCGTAGTTATTAGGCTATGATGCAGGGATCTTTGTGAAGATCCTCAAGTCCATGATATTAATCATATCTTATCAGCGATCCTTCCTAGAGCATCTGTAATCTTACATAGAGCAGCAACCAAGCCATCATTTTGGTCCTTCCTCTGCTCCCTATCCCGTTGACAGTTCATGTTTTGGGCCTCTAGTTGTGCATTCAGCATGCTGCTGTTCTTCTCCAGAACTTTGATCAGTTGTTCCTCCGTATTGGTGTCTCGAGATCCATCCAATGACAGTCGTCTCCGCTTCCATGCCTCCTGGGACATGGATCCACTCCAGAAATTAAAGTCTGGTTGTTTTCCTTTTCCAGTACCTGAAGGATAAGCCAAAGAAAATTAGTTACTTGAAAGTTCCAGGTTTGCAAAAGACTGATTAGCCCTCACATGATTTTTAGTGGAGTACAACTATAAAGTTGCATGATTACCCCATGTTCTACCAATTTAGATCATAATATTTTCGATTTGAAGCAGAAATGTACAGAACTGTTTTTGTCGAACATATTCCAATCAAGGTAAGTTCAATCCACAGATACTATGAGAAAATTTTCAAGATCATATATTCTTTGGGGTTAAAATTCCAGAAACATTGTACCCCTGTTGTTTTCATAGTAGCAATAGACCTACATTTTGTTATATTTTGAAGATCAAGCGACCTAGTTATGCCCTTCCATTCCAAGATTTTTTTATAGGAATGCAAAACACTTGTTTTGATGAAGCTATAGGAATGTACAAGCTCTGTGATTGTCTCGAAAATGCAGAATAAATGAGAATAGGGTATATTGGTAGGGGATAAGCTAATCCTTGATGAAAAACTTTTTTTTTTTAAACAATAAAAGAGGACTAAAGAGCTTCTTCTTTGAGTGTCTTTCCCCATTCCAAAAGTTCTAACTTCCAACCCTCAATTTAAATTATGTTGGTCTTCCAGCCAACACCTTCACCTTCACCTTCACCTCTATGCATATTTCTGGAGCACCTCTGACATCCTAGTGAATATATATTTTTTTTGTAACTGAAAACAGATACAAGCAACTGTTATGTTGAGTACCCATAGCGCCACTAATTTGGTGAAGTTTCATTTTGGTCCCTGCAGTTCAATTTCAGCAATTTAACCCTCACACTTTTGGTTGGGTTTCAATGTAGTCCTTCCATTTAAAATCCACTAAAGAAAATGATCGCATGCCAGTCACATGTGGTTTTTAGTGGGCAATTTAGTTCTTTCACCATAATGAAGACCACCCTATCCGTTCAACCGCACAAGTCATATAATATATATAGTATATATAATGTGTGCGTGTGTGTGTATTCCATATATCTTAGATATAATAATAAAAAAAAGCACTTGAGCTAGTGAAATCCAGGATGGGGAAGATTTATTTCTAAGCATAAAATTCTGTTACTAGAGATAAATTACCCGAATCAGGCTTTTTTGAAGCAGGAACTGTCTTTTTTGGATTGGCTTGCTTTTCTAGGCTTGATCTGCCATTCCCCTCTTGCACCAGTTGCTGAAATGCCGAAAACATACCATCTTCTGCTGTTACGTATTTACATCTATCAAAACCTGCCCCAGCCTCCTCCTCCTCTTCTTCCTCGTCATCCACTTCCTCGGCTACCACTGCTTCCATCCCATTGCCATATTTTGCATCTGCAGTTATTTTCACCAGTGTCAGAGGATACGCCGTTGCAGTAAATGCCCTCCCGTCCAAGACATCATAGACTTCCCTGTCAAAAAAACCTGGCAGTTTCTTCTCCCTCCTTAAATCATTCCTCGTCATCCAGAATGATTCAGCTTCTTCTTTTACTTGTGACTCCCATGTTTTTATTTTCTTGAAATCACCAACAAGATTACTCCATCTTTTCCTGCACTGAACTGGTCCTCTGTTCACACCATGCTCTCTGCAGAATGACGAGACAGCGTCCCACTTCGATTCTAGCTGGTCTGACACAAAAACTGAACTGGATCTGTAACCCTTACGACCCCGGTTCTCTGCAACCTGCTTACCTTCTATGAGAATAAGTGTTTCTTGTCTGGTCCATCGTGAGTGTCTCGGAGTTTTGCTTTTTTCGTCGCTCCCTCCTACTCTTGCTTGATGTCTGTTGATTCCATCATTTGGACAGGCATCATTTTCACACAAGTCATTTGTCTCTGGTGCCATCTACAAATAAACTCTAGCAG
Source organism: Heliamphora exappendiculata (assembly GCA_034768845.1). Lineage (NCBI taxonomy): Eukaryota > Viridiplantae > Streptophyta > Magnoliopsida > Ericales > Sarraceniaceae > Heliamphora > Heliamphora exappendiculata. The sequence goes on along the minus strand of JAOTRH010000016.1, from coordinate 5,452,781 downwards.
CAGAGTTCTTGTCAATACGCAAAATAATGGTGTTTTGATGGTGTTGTTTACTCCAGAGAATCATCAATTAGGCTTGTTATGCAGGAACATATTTAGAAATACTGTAATGGAAAGAACATAGGAGTTTGTCGCGAGATATTTGAGCAAATAGGATCTTCCAATTCCTACAGAATCCTATCACTAAAATACCCATAGAGGGGGAAAAGGCTATGTGGAGCGAAAAGGTAACCTCCCATAAGGGATTCACCTGTTAGTGTGTAGGGTGGGAAGGATTAGAACCTAATCCTTCATGATCTTTTCAAGGGTCAGTGGGGTATTATATTTTTGCACCTTGTATTAAGTTTATCTACCATAAGGGGAATTACACTCTCCCTGTCTGTAATTCTTTATTTGATTCTCCAAACAAGGCCTTCAATCACTGAATTTGAAGGGGCACCTCCATATCACTAATTGCTAAGGCACACTGCCCTTTTGTGCATAAATCGTGCGTGCACACATGCGCCCGTGTTTTTCCAAATCTTTCATCCACATAAAATGTCTTTTACCACTTCCATCCCTCTGTGAGTTACCAATCTAGGTTTGAACAGAAGTATTTTGTAGATCAAGATTACTGCCTTTGTCCAGCCTGTTATGGTAGTGTCCAAGTTGACTTTTGTGCAGTGGACAAGTTTATACCTAATCTACATTACTTTTTAAAATGGTGTTGATTGGAAATTTGTCCTTTGTGGCAAGTTTTTTTTTTTTTTTTTTTATAAATTTTTTTTATCAAAAAATGTCAGAATACCTAATTGAGTAATTGCATTGCGGATTGAATAAAAAGTTGAAGTGAAGTGAGGCTTCTCTTTTTGAAGTTTAGGAAGAGTGGACCCCACCCCACCTTTAATGAAGATTTTAAATTGTGTTTAAATTGATTTTTAAATACGTTATTGCCCTTAATACTGGGCATTAATTAGGGGGAATTAATTTGTTAGTATAATTAAGGGCATTAATTAGGTATACTCTATTGGTAACTCAACCTTTTATTACCATCTTCTTGCTATTAGGTGCCAGATTCTGGTGTGAAACAGTTTAAGAAATACAGCTGTGTAGGGTATGACTTCCACATTATATAAGTTGCATATTCTTTAAGAAAGGTATATGCATGATCGTATCTTCGTAATCTGTACCTTATGCATAGCTATCTTGCAAAAAAGCACCACTGGGTCCATTTTGGGAATTTCCAATTTTATGCCTGATTTTCTGGTGCCAAAAATGGTTTATTTTGTTGTGAATTATTCCATATCCTCTCGAATCGTCTTCAACTCCGCCCTTATTTGGCAGGTTGAAATTAAGGGTGTTCAATGTTCAGTCTGGTTTAATTTCAAACCAAATCAAAATCAAACTGTTTTAGACTATTTTAAGAATTTAAAAAATTAGAATTGAACTGTGAGGGCTTGTTTGTTATTTTAAATGATATTAATAGGATAGAAGAGACAAGCAATACTGTAGGTCCTATATATATATTTTTAGTACTAAAAGGGAATGAAATATGTTGTCTACAGTGAGAAATTTAGTTCACGTCTGTTTAGGATGGAATAAAGAATTATATCAAAATTATAAAGTTATTTTTTACAGTTAGATAAAAAAAAAAGATAATATGGAGTCTGATACTAATAGATTGTGTATTATTAATATAATGAATAAGTGATTAATAATTTTTTATTCATCGGACAACTAATTTTAATTTCACGTTACACCAACCACCTTAGCTTGTGTTTAGAATAATTTTTTTTTTAGGTTTTTTGATTTTTTTTATAAATAAATAAATATAAAAAGATGTAAAATGGTTAACTGAAACCAAACAAGTGAATTTTTTTAATAACTTTTAAGCAAAAAATGTTTTAAATTTTTTTTAAGCCAAACATAAGCTTGGTGCTGGAAGCTATAGCAGTAAAACAAATCCTCAAAAAACGGACTGTCCTCTGAAAAAAGTGATCAAAAAATGTAATTAATCAATGCTTGGGCTACCAAGCATAGTTGTAGCATCGGTTATTGCTCCGGTTGCGAACGACCCCCAACAAAGGACAGTAACAAGGGACGTAAAACGAGATTGGCTGTTCCATTCAAAACCGACGTAAAACGAGATTGGCTGTTCCATTCAAAACCTCAAGGCGGTGGGAGGCATTCATTTCCTCATTCATATTTATATCTCTATATAGGGCTATTCAACAACTCGCTCAATCGTTTCGTACTTGCTCGTCCCGTATCGATTTAAGTAAATTTAAAATAAAAATAATGGTGGGTTGGGCGGATTGTAAATGAAATTCAGCGAGTCAGTTGGTGAGTCGGTTCCAAATTATTCAACCTGCCCAGTAATTACCCCGCACTGCACATGTTTTTTAGTTTTAAATTTTTAATTTCAGCGACTTCTTAAAAACAAAACAGTCAAAATACAAATAAATCAGTAAAATATTATTATAATATTCATTTAATTTTTAAACTGTGACAGCTTAGGTTGTAGATTTCTTTAAACTGTTCATTTAAATATTGCTATTTATTGTTTTAAACTATTCATGTAAATATTATTGTTAAATATTTAATTTCACCGCCTTGTGTAAACAATTTACTTTTAAATATTACTGAAATTTGAACTATGGCAGTGGGGTTGTAGGTTTCTTTGATACACTTAAACAATAAATTTCAGAACTTTAATAGTTTATTTAACTTTTAAACTGTCAGTACGTCCAATTCGTCGTTGCAAAATTGCCTAAAAAAATAACTAATCGGTTAGTTTTATAAAATGAATGATTCGGCGGTGAATTAAAATTTTTTTATACCGCAATAAATAATTTAATTATTAAATTTTTACTTAATTTGCACAACTCTAGCTCTAAACAACAGTTTACCGTGTATTACTCTAAAATAGATGTTCTACCAGCACTATCTACTTGGCATTTCATTACAGCTGTTCCATCTTTGCTGATCATTCGCGAGTTGAATTCGCTCTCTTGCCACGTCTTTCACTCGCTTGAGTCGGGATGCAAATGCGAAATTATTTATCTTGAGAGATAAAAATTGAAATTGTGGTTTTCAGTATTTTTTAATTTAATCATGTACCTCGTTATCTCTTAATTCAACATACTCCGAGTATTATGAAATCGAACGAACCAAACTAATAAATAATAATTCGATTTACGAAATTTGAAGACTAAATATTTGACTCAATTTTATGTTAAAATAATTTTCTTTTTTATTAAATTATTTGATGTTATATTTTATTTTATCACTTGTTTTACATGGATACAAAAAGAGATTCTTGTATATATAAATTTTGCATTATACTTTATTTATTTATTATTTTATTTATTTTATTATTGGTTATCAATAGTCTTTAAATTAAATATTAAATAATATTACAATGTTATGAAAAAGTAAAAAATTAAATTATAAAGAGAAAAAAAATAAAAGAGGTAAAAGAGAATAATTAATATTTTTTATGTTTTTCTTTTTATAGATAATACTTGTATAATACAAATATAATAAAATAAAATTACGATTCGATTAAGTTCTATACGAATTTTTAAAAACTTAATTCATAAATCAAAACATAATGAACGGTTCTAAAAGGCTTAAATTAAAAACAATCCATATATATATATATATAAATATATATAAATTCAAACCATATAATTTAGGTATTACCAAACTAGTTTATTGATTTCCATCTACTCTTTTAACTCCCCTGATTGAAATTGTTAGAACAAAGTTTTAAAATTTCTATTTCTTAGAATTGAAATAATTTGAAATTTAAGACAAATAATAATAAAATATAAAAATAATATAAAAATAAAAAGACGCTGTCTTAAAGTTAATATTTCTCCTCACATAAAGGTGCAAACAGAGTGTATTTGTTTCAAAATACAATCTAATTGCTCACAAGCATTCTTCGTCTAGTGTTTACATTTATTAAAAAAATATAAACGAATCAGGAACTGAAATTACCCACAATATATAAAATACTTAAATAGTATCATATAAAACACTTTTTCTTTCTTATCATATTTCACCTCTTTTTCTCATATTAGAAATCTCTGTTATTTATAGGAAGAAAATATAATAGAATATGATTAATACCAATAAATACAATTAATTTTGTAATGGAATATTAATAACAATAATAATAAACAAAATGAATAGGATACTAAAAGCGACATATTTAAATTTGTAATGGACAAAAATAATTATTTGTAATAAAATTCTAATTAAATGATAATAATATTATTTTATTTTTAAATATTTTAATTTTATTAAAATTCTCCAACAAAAATATATGGATGAGGGACTTTAGTTTTAAAGTTCAATCTTTTAAGTGTTAGTTTTGGTATTTTAAGCTTTAGGAATGATAATTTTTTCAGTTTTGCTCTTGTACATTCCTGTATTTTAATGTACATTTCTTTTAATAACAAATCTGATAAAAATGGTATTTGCTTTTTGATCTATTTTCTCGCACCGCCCCCTAAAACAATTTTCTAAATTATGTATACATGTGTAAAATTTATTTTTGAAAATATAATATGACAAAAACCTAAAACTTTTATATTTATTTCTATTTCTTACATTTTATATTTTTACTTTTATTAATTCATCGTTTATTGTTTTTTATTTGCTACATTATCATAATTCCTATTAATATCAATTTCTTAAAATTTAAGAATTATTCTCGATACATACCTATTCTATTCCACCCCTACTACTTTCTTAATATTTTTTATTCGCTCAAATTAAATAGGAGATAGAAACTGGAGATTTTTTTTCACCCATCTCCATTGTTATTCTTGTTGAACATATAAATCTTGTGTCTTTATTTTTTAAAAGTTTCATTTTAAGAAAATAGTAGCGCCTAATGATTTAAAGAATTTTATTTTATTTTTCCCCCACAAGTTACATAAAATCAAATCAAACTTTATTAAACAAAATTATACATAAAATTATTTAAAGATTTCTATCTCAAGTCAATCTTCTTCAATTTTATTAGACTCATCCTCAATATGTATATTTAGTGTGTTTAATGGATTGACTGTAAAGTGGTAAACAAGGAGATTAGTTTAATTTTAAATGATAAACTAAATTGATCCCCTTTTAAAAAAAAAATATTTTAGATATATATGTATTTAGCTCAATGTGTTAGAAGAGAAATTCCATCCTTATTTTTGTAAACACACAATGGTGTCGTTTTAATAAATAATTTATTAGTTTATTTAGCTTATAAGTAATTAAATAAATAAATTTTTTTAATTTACGAAATAAGTAATATTTAAGTCAATAAATAAATAAATTAATAAGCCAAATAAACAATTTTAAAGCAAGATTTAAGTTACATATTATTACTTATTTAATCAAATAAGTAAAAATAAGTCAAATAAATAAAAATAAACAAATAAACAAATTAAAAATTAAAGTAGCCGAAAAACTTATTTATTTTTATTTTTATTTATTTCATAATAAATAAAAAATAAATAAATAATTTATCTAAACTAGGGCAATATATTTAGATAGTTTTTAAAAAATTGATGGGCCATCAATTGACCCATGTCCAACAAACGTCATTTCCGATGGGTCAATCAACCCATCGCAGTTTTTGTTTTTTTTTAAGCTTCCGTTTAAATAAATTATTATTTTTGCTTATTTGGATAAAATTTAAGAAAAGTAAAAACTTTTGCTTTTAAATATGTGTTTGGATTAATTTTTTTTAGTAATTTTTAAATTTTTAAAATTTTTTTTTTGTAAAAAAATAAATATCAAATTATATAGAAAAAATAAAAAAAAATTAATGAGTCAAACTAATTATTATTTTTTAATTTTTAAATTATAAAATTATAAAAATAAACTAACCCAATACATGCTAAATCAGATTGCAAAACTAAGCCTTAAGTAAACATTTGAAATTTGAATAACAAATATGAATGATTAGCTGACTTTTGGTTCAATCTTATATTCAATTTTGCTATTTCTCCGAAGGTTGAAATGAAAAATATTTATTTGGTGAGAATGTTGAGGTTAGAATTTGCTGTGCTTCTAATTAGTATTATTATTTTTATATAATTTTATGCATAAGTAATAAAATTATTAAAATCTATAATGTAAAAAACTTAAATCATAAAATTATATAAAAAAACTAATACTAATCACAACAAACGGACGCAAGTTTTCTCAATCGAATTGTAGATAAAAATGCTTTGTACCTAGATAATCAACTACATAAATCACAAAAAATTAATTATGATCATCTATTTATATTAAAATTAATAAACATTTTAAATTTTAGTACAAATAAATGGTCAAAATCTAACTCCTGTAATTAGTCTGTAATTAATTAGATGTGTAGAAATAGCTAAATACGAGATTTATTGGCGATATGTGGAGAGGCGAATATTTAATAATGTAAATATGGCAACCTACAAAGTTATTGGAATCCTTAAAAAAAACTAATTAATTACAATAAGAGGTCAAATAAATATTTTTTTTTAAAATTAAGTAATTTTATTTATTTAAAAAACTAGGCCTAACATAGGCTCATTTCACTAACTTTTACATTTGCATGGTTTGCGGGAACATATTGAAGTTTTAGTCGAGGACAAATGATTTTTAAAGAACTCTGGAGGGCATATTAATTAAAAAAAAAAACCTTAAGGAGCAAGTTTATATAATTCTAAATATCTGAAATTATTTTTGTTGTGTTTGATGTGCTTCTTTAATTAATTTTATAACATTATAATTCATTTAGGTCTTTTCACATTTTCTGAATAAAAAAAAATGAAACTGGTGTTAGTTTTGTGCTTCCAAACACACCACCCGGTCGTGGTCCTTAAAATGTTTTATTTTTTAATATATTTTTATAATTAAAATCGTTTATTTATAGTATTTGTTAACTTTACTACTTATATAAAAAACTAAGTTAAATAGATATATGTAATCATGTAATTTAATTACACCTGTTTGTTTTGTTTTTATTTTGTTTTCAAAATTATATTATTATTTATTTATCTTTTATGGAGCTGACTCCAATTGGTTGGGTACATAATTTAATTTGGTTCGGTTTAATTATTTATTTATTTTTTAACAAATGTAATTTAATAACAAAGTTAATAATATCAGAATAATTTAATTTTTTGTATAAATGTTTTACTTAGTCAATACTATATAATGAATAATTTTAATAATAAAAAATATAAAAAAAACTAAACCCATTAAAGAGCACCGTACCCAGTTCCCAAAAAAAATTTATTTTTATTAATTATTCAAAACCAGACATACCACGGATCGTAAATCTGAGTGGTCTGATGGTATTTTTCTCCCAAATAAAATATAGTAGCGGGCATGTGTGTGCAGATTGACCCAAAATTTTAATTTAGTATAAATAAATTATTTTTATAAATTTTTAAGAGAGTATATATATTAAAATTTTAAATTTTTTTAAAGGGGCGAATTTATATAATTTAAAAATATTTTAAATTAATACTATTATAATAATGAGTTTTTTTTTAAAAATTTATCAGAGGTAGTTGTCCCATCCGTCTTCTTGAGTCCGTTTATGTGTGTGTGTAAATGTATATTAAAAGATTAAAATGATTTTAAAAAGTTAAATAGTTAAATAGTTGAATTTTTAAATTCAGAGTAATTATAATTTTAAAATGAGGTAATGAAAAAAGAATTTAACTTCCCAAGAAAAAAAGAATTTAATAAATATTTTAAATAATAAAAAGTAACTAAAATTATTTTAATAATTAAAAATTCACATGACTTGATTTTAAAACAACAACAAATCCCTTTCTCCAAGTTTGAGAGCCCTTCCAAAGACTGGGCCTCAAAGCCCCTGATTGCGCAGATTATGGGCCTTCCCATAGATTACACTTTGCAGCCGCAATTATCACTTCTCCAAGGTTTAGAAAGCCCTTCCAAAAACTGGGCCTCAAGGCCCTGTTCTTCGCACACCAAAAGGGGGCGATCGATGCGTTGTTCTTTCCCGCGCGTTTTCATCGTTTTCGTGCGTGAAGTGAGAAAGAAAATTCGGAACAAGCCTTTCAGTTTCAGTGCTGTGAATTGGTAAAGGGCGCGATGGAAGGAGGAGGAGGAATGGGGAGCGATACGGAGAGAGAAGAAGAGGACGCAGCCACCGACATCCTAAGGGACCGATTCCGACTCTGCACTATCTCT
>JAOTRH010000016.1:5432720-5444488 GCA_034768845.1 Heliamphora exappendiculata | reverse complement strand
AGATTGTAAAATAATTATTTAAAATTTTATTTTATATTTTTATTATAATGTATGAGTCTTAATTTTTATTTATTATTCATTTTAAAATTTTAAAATTTATACATAGTGACTTTTTTTATGTGTGTAAAGTAATTTTTAAAATTTATAGAATCATAGTTTCAAATCAAATCAATTTAATTTTTATTAATTTAATTTAACTTGATTCTACAATATAATTAAATTAATTTTGAATCTAAAAATTTACAACAAATAAAAATTAATTCAATTCTAAATTTATTACAAAATCGACCCAAAATGCCACCTACCCCCCTAATTAGAATTACCCGACAAACCAAATGCCACCTAATACTTATTACCTAATCATTTTGGATGCCGGCATTGTATAATTTTTGGTTTTTGAGAGTTTGTTGGTTGGAGCATTACCTCTCAAAAACCCGCCTATTTCTTTTTCACTATTTGTCTTTTCAAAGTACAAAACCAGCCTCTTTCTCTCTCTAAGCTCTCCATCTCTCGATTTGGAGCGAGCTCGCCGGAATCTCGCTCCCCTCGCCGGGAGGTTCCATTTTCTTAGCCGTTGAGATCTGAAACTCCGGCGAAATTTCTTAATAGCGAGAGAGAACGAAATAGCTGTTTTTATTCTCTTCCAGATTTGTTCGTAAATGAGAAAGTAGTATACACGAGCTTGATGATAATTCCATATATATATATATATATATATATATATAAATGTGAGTGTAGCTTGCGATGAAGGGAAAACAGAGGAGGGAGAAAGGTTTTTGGGCAGCACAACTCATGCCTTATTCCATGTAATTTCTCTCTCCTCTATTTCAAAATTGGTTTTGCTCTCTCTCTCTCTCTCTCTCTCTCTCTCACACACACACACACACACACACACACAAAATCAACCTCGGGACGACCGTTACAAACTGTGGTTGTACTGTACGATTGGCGTGTTTACTGTGTTCTCTGGTTAAATTTGAGCTCTGATCGTGTAATCAATTGGGTAGACGGTAGTGATTTTCAAAATGAGGTCGTTTGTCTTTTACTTTTTTATTCTTGGTTTTTTTTATAAAAAAAAACTTTTTTGTCTGATGGTTTTCAAGGAGACGATCAAATAAGTTCCTATTTTGTTTTTGGCTTAATTCATGTTTTCCAAAATAAAACGTATGTGTATATACAGGGCTTATGCATATTTATGTGCGAGATTTTTTTGAATCTTAATGAAGGCATTTGGAAATATACTGTGAGACTGTGAGTTGTATTTTGTTTTGAATTTTGGGAATTTACAGTTGCGATGCACAAGTTAAAACAATAGGGTTGTTCCTTTTTTTCTCTATTTTTCCCGGTATTTTGGTAGAGAGAGGGTATCTCTTCATGATCAGTCCTCGATCTGGTCTTTTTTTCATTTTATTAAACTGCACATCTCTTTTGTTTTCTGAAAGAACTAAGAAAAGGAAAACTGAAATGAAAATAGGAACCTCAATTTTCCTGGGCTTTGTAGATGTCAAATTCTTTCCAGAACCCGCTTCAGTGGATTTATGAGGCTGAATTTGGGTTACCTGTTTTGTGAACCTGCTCCAGAGGAATCGGAGTGCATCTTTATGTTTGGTTACTGGTTGGTAAACAAGCAGTTTTAATTTTCATGGAGCTGTTTTTTTTTTGGGGTAATTAATTGTATATTAACCAAAAATAAAGATATGCAAAGAAGCTTTGTACACGACTCAAGGGCCAACAAAATCCTCCTTTTTAGGTGTATAATAGCAATATTAAAGAAACAATCCGCTCATTTGGCAAATTCCTGTTGTTTGCCAATCTTTTCAAATCTATTGGGTTGTCTAGCATAGAAATTTTCATGGCGCATTTGATTCTCTGATTTGTTTTCATTTGAAACCTTGCTGTAGATTTGATGATCTGTTAACTAAGAAGCTGAAACCTTCGGATTCATTCAAAAAAAGTGGCACTATGTTCTGAGCCTTTGTGGCAAATGAACATGTTGGGGTGTTTTCAAGGTTCTGTATTTGTTTGATTTCTGTCGTGGAAGTTTCACCATGGCATTTTGAAAGAATGACTCGGAGGGGTTTATCGACATCATCTTGTTTCCTTGAAGAAACTTTCTTCTCTTCTGAGGTAATTATTCTCCAGAAGCATTCAAAGTTTTTCCGCTGGTGTGCTCTCTTATTCCTTTTTTTTTTTATTCTTCTTTCAAAATAAGTTTTGAATATAGTTTTCCACCCGATTCATGCTTATTATGGGCACCGTGCAGAAAGAGCTTGGATTTTGGAAGCCAAAAACTATGCATTATTGCCAAGGTGAGCATTTGGGCTGTCACATGATTTTCTTCTTTTTCTGTTACTTTTGCCCTCTCTTTCAGCTCATAGAAGGCATGCATGTGATGTTCATTTTCAAGCTCATATAAATCAAGCCATTATAGTGTTTTTTTCCCCCTTCTATACGAGATGTGCTGTGGGTCACACACCCTTGTGACAGGAATGCGACTGGATCTAGGCACCATATCTATCCACTTATTTTTTTTTAATACAGAATTTAATCTGTGTACCAACCATTGTTGTTGGAAGACCTTCTTTCTTCTTCTTGCACACTCATATGTGTGTTAATAATAGAATTGGTTCTTAACCTGGGTTATCATGGCTCTTTTTGATTCTTGGTTCTTAACCATGGGTTACCACGGCCTTGTCACGCATTCATGAACTAAAAAAATGTTATCCCTGTAAATCATATATTTCCTGATTAATAGTTTCCATGTTTTACTTATATTTTGCCAATAACTTTAGTGATGTTTAAAATTAGATTTTGATATCAAGGTCTGATCATTGATTTTCTTTTTTTCTTTTTCCCCTCCATGGACCCTTCCTATACCTCTTTCAATATCAATGGGTCCTTCATTGTTTATATGATTTCTGATAAATAATTTTCTGTGAGGTATTATTTCAAATTTTTGTTCTCACTGGGGAGTTGGCTTATCAATGTACAATTTCTCTATTTCACAAATCTGCTGATACTGCAGCTTCTTGCCATGAGGAAGAGGAATCCTTTGGGTCCATGGAAGAAATGGAGGCACAAACCATTGGAAATCTTCTTCCTGCTGAAGATGATCTCTTTTCTGGAGTGATTAACGGGTTGGAATATATTGCTTATGCCAAGGGAGGTGATAATGCTGAAGATTTTGATCTATTTAGCAGTGTTGGGGGCATGGAACTAGAAATAGATGACGCATCATATGTGAAACAAAAGGATCCTGATTTTATTAGGAGTTCTCCCAATGGCCGGGGGAGTTCTAATGGCTCACTTGCAAGTGCACATTCTTATGGTGAACTTCCTTCTAGAACACTTCTTGTGCGAAATATCAGTAGCAAAGTTGAAGATTCTGAACTAAGGGTTCTTTTCAAGGTATGTTTTGGTTCCTCATGCCTTGGAATGTCCCATGAAATGTCTTGATCAGGGAATTATGCAAGGTACTCACTTTGATTACATATGCAAACTCAGTTGACTATCTATATTGTTCTGCCAGCAATACGGTGATATCCGAAATCTCTACACAGCATGTAAGCATCGGGGGTTTGCCATGATTTCTTATTTTGATTTAAGGGCAGCTACGAATGCAATGAGAGCTCTTCAGAATAAACTGTTGGGGTGTCGGAAACTTGACATTCATTATTCAATTCCAAAGGTGCATTTTGCTCTTCATCCACTTTGGTTAGTGTATCATATTATTTTGTTCATATCATTATAATATTTTGTCTACACTATCATGTTGTTGTCATTGTTGTTGCTGCTGTTGCTGTTTTCATTGCCTTCCTGGGTATGTCTTATGCTGGATGAAGTCTTTTGACCTGGTAACTTTTTGATTGTTAATATCTTAGGACAAACCTTCGGAGGAAGATACAAACCAGGGTACCATAGTGGTATTTAACCTTGATTCTTCTGTTACAAATGATGTTCTTCGCCAAATCATTGGAATTAATGGAGAGATCAAGGAAGTATGCTTGCCAAATTCTGTTTTTCTTACTTAGTGATATGATGTATGAAACATGGGAATGTTTTCTTTATGGTTGGCAGATTCATGAGATTCCCCTCACGTCTCATCACAAGTCCATAGAGTTCTATGATATTAGAGCTGCAGAAGCTGCTTGTCGTGCGTTGAACAAGTGTAATATTGCTGGGAAGCTGAACAAGGTTGAACCAAGCTGTCTAGAAGCCGCAAGGTAGTGGTATTTTTCTGCTCGTCTTATCCTTTTTGAGTGGTTCTGGTTCTTGAAGTGTGGCACTGTATTTCAGGATTACCTCGTTTCACTGGTGGAGAATTACCGTTTTCTTTTCCTGTATTATATTGACATAAATTACTTTTGCAGTTTGATGCAGAAGCACTTTAACGTGGAGCAAGTTGAAGCTGACCTTTCCAGAAGCCCTAATGACATTTCATCATTAGAAAGCATGTGTATGGCTTTTCCTGATGTGGATTCCTGCCTTTTAACTTTCAGAATTTTGCCCTTACATACATTTTCCTGACTCTACACTATCTTCTATAGCAACTGTTTCTCACTGGGGAAAAACATTCGGCTGCATTGATAATTCATCTGTACAGCGCTTACATTTTGCAAGCCATGTCCCTCTTAGTGCATCAACTGAAAATGTGCTCAGTCAGGGGAGCTCTTGTCTTCTGAAGTCCGTGTCCTCTTCATTGAGAGTGACCTCTGCTGGCAATCACTTTGGTCTTCAGATGCCCAGCCACTATCTAGATCAAGTGAAATTCAGTTGCAAATGCATTCCAAGCTTCCGTCCTCATTCCTTCCGTGATTGTCAGGATAATTTGAACATTTCTATTCCACACAACTCTTCAAGTACTGTTGCACATGGGAACAGCAAAAGTGGTTTCAGAGTACCAGATAGAATGAATGGCAAGCACACAAGTATGGTGGGCTCAAATGGGCAGCCAATGCAACTTAAAGGAGGGGGTAATTTTATGGAACCATTGTGTGCAATTTTGTGGTTTACATTCTTTTTCTTACATATATTAAGAAAAATGTTCCTGATGACAGTATTTTCTCTGCAGTTTCTGGCCCTTCTGGGAATGTAGTAACTTGCCCTATTCGTCTACTTCATTGTAGTAACTTCCAGCATCACTCTAGTTCCATGGCTTGGCTAAATTCTCCATTGTTTTGCAATGGTGTTGATCCTTCTTGCGCACCACAACTGCCTGCATTTTCTGGAATGCCAAATGATATGCCGAACAAAGTTTCACCTCCACATCACCTCTATGTTGAATCAGCTCCATCTATAAGCCCCTCCCCTTGGAACAGGGAACATGGTTATACAGGCAAATCTCCTGAAGGTTTGGCTTTTTGCTTGGATTCTCTAGCAAGTGTAGGTTTCCCTGGCGGTTCTGCATTGCATCCGTTGGGAAGAGCTTCTTGTGTCTTCTCTCAAGGTGGCGGAACTTGTATGGAGAAGTCTACAAATAATGCACTGCACTTTCCTCACCAGATGTCTCACATTTGTCCTGGTCAAAACACGTTTGCTTCATTGCCAACCTCATTTGGTTTTCCTCATGAATGTGGGAGAAACCTCTCACACCAAAGAAATCAAGGGAGTTCTGGTTATGCTGACAAGAAGCAGTTTGAACTTGACATAGACTGCATATTGGCTAGAGAAGACATGCGAACGACATTGATGATAAAGAATATCCCCAACAAGTATATGAATGATGCCTCTTGCCATTTCTCTTTTTAGTTTTGGTTTTTCATTCTTTCTTTTATCTTTTTCATTTATCCTTGCAATTGCTTCTTTGGAACTGACCTTTTTTTAGGTAAACCCGGTAATTTATGTACTTGTTTTGATTTTGTACTGCCAGCACGTCTGACATTTTGCTATTCCACATAATATGGCTACAATTCATTTGGTAACCCACCTCTTAGATTATCTATTGTGAAACCACGGCCTTAGTTTCAATAATTAAATAATCTGTTTTTCAAAATAATTTTGCTATGCCACAGGTGCTGGTAAATTCTGTCTATGTTCATTTCTGTATGAGCTTATTTTGAAAAATAATTGATTAATCTTATGTTCCAATTTCTTCCTTTCCATGTTGTGATTTCTTATGCTGATAACAATGGCTTCTTTCCTAGTTTTAATTCAATATAATGGTGACTGCAGGTATACTTCTAAAATGCTTCTGTCTACGATCGATGAACATTGTCGTGGAACTTATGATTTTATTTATTTGCCAATTGATTTCAAGGCAAGTACTTTTTGCAGTGATTATTTTATTTGCTTTGCATACGTAACCACATTCCATAATGTTATTCAGTAATTCAACTTTTTCATTTTTTGTTCTTTTTGTTGAACAGAACAAATGCAATGTTGGTTATGCATTCATCAACCTGATCGATCCACTCAATATTATTCCTTTCTACAAGGTTGATCAACACACTCATGCAAAAATAGTCTATGTAATTTTCCACTAACAAAGATTTTATTGTGTATATCTCCCATTTAATTTATGAACCTGTTTTGTTATCTCGGATGGAATTAGATAGGATACATGGGATAAGTAATATTAGGTCTCTCATGTTTTTTTTTTAATACAAGGGAATTACGAATAAAATTATATATACAATGAGAAATTTGATTTATATTTTGTTAGAGTGAGATAAAAAATGGGATAAGAGCGTGGAATGATTGTTAGCTGTTGGATAAGGACGGAACATAATCCAAAACATAGTTCTGATAATATTAAAGGGAGCTTGGTATTAGTTATTTTGAGAATAATTTGGGATTTATCGGACTGATAGTCCAAATCCCACGATACAAATGAGTAACTATTTATTCTAAGGAGACAAAAATCTCCGCAATCTCTGGAACAAACATGCCATATATGTTTTCCATCTGTACATAATGGCAAAAGCTGTACGTGTCTCCTGCAGGCATTCAATGGCAAAAAATGGGAGAAGTTCAACAGTGAAAAAGTGGTTGCTCTTGCATATGCTCGAATTCAGGGAAAAGCTGCCCTTGTTACCCATTTCCAGAATTCAAGTTTGATGAATGAGGATAAACGTTGCCGCCCTATTCTTTTCTGCACCAATGGTCCAAATGCTGGTGAACAGGTAGGATGTTCCTCATACTATTGGCATCCCTCATTTGTGTTGTCAATGGTTCTACTCTTTTATCCTCTCACTATTTAGGCCTTTATGCTTAGAGGTGTTTAAAAAAATCAGTAGATCCTGTAAATTAGTTAAAAAATCAGTAGAACCCATTAATTAGTTTGAAATCGATTCAAAATGTATGATTTGATTTGATTTGATTTTTTGTGAGCGATTTGGTTTTGATTTTAAGTAATTAAGAACTATTCACTATGATTCAATTTACATTTTAAGTTTTTAGAGAACTGTATGGAACCGAACCAAACCGTTTTCTAGTTTTGTTATATTATATATATTATGTATTATATATAAAGAAAAAAATCTTGAAAATATTATTTGTCCATTTTTACATTTTTTTATTTACTTTCTTTTCATAATATTGTAATATTATATGATTTACGGACAATTAGTAATCAGTAAGAAAAATAATAAAATAATAAATAAAATATAATGTATAGTTTATAGGTATGAGTATTTCGCTTTGTAATTGTATGCAACAAATGGTAAAACCATATTTATGGTAAAATAATATAAACAAAGAATATAAAAAAAATGAAGAAATAAATGTACAATTCTTTTAACATGAAACAAGCAACGAGTATTTTAATTTTAGTTTTAGAATTGCAGTTCTAAATTAGAACTGAACCTTTCTTTATCGATTTGGTTTGGTTTCGATCCCATTCCATATTATGCATGATTTGATTTCAGTTTTCAAATTATAGAAACCATTTGAAATGCTTTTATCCTTCCTTTAATTCGAACTGAATCAAATCGAAACATGATCTTAATTTTATAGTGATACATTTCCTTGTGCATCTGATCCAAGTATAATCAGTACTAATCTGTCTTCTACTCCCAATAGGAGCCATTCCCGATGGGGACTACCATCCGAATAAAGGCTGGCAAAGCTTGAAGCAATGTTGATGAGGATAATTTCTTCCAAGGGAGCCATTCTCCAAGACCACTAACTGCTATAGAGGCCTGGACTTCAACTTTTTTTTGGTCCATATCAATTTTGAAATCTGAAGATAACCAAATTTGGTTTACAATTTTCTTTGTTCTGTAAAAAGTTTCTTGTCATCTAGCAAAATCTCTTTTGAAACTGAAAGGGATCACTTTGGGTTTTTGCACCAAGATATTGTCTGGCACCAAAATATTGTCTCTTGGAACATGGGTAGTTTTGTTCTTTCATAACCAAAGAGGATTCTTGGGTTGAGGGCAGAAGTCACTTCAATTATAAGGTGAATTAAGAAACCTTAGGTGGGCGATGTGGAATTTGTTATTCCAGCGTGTGGGTTCACGTGATGGAACTAGAATTTTCACCAATTGTGTCAAATGAAGGTAGATCACTCCTCTTTTGGGATTGTATTAAGATATTGTTTGTTTTGGGCCACATGATTTTGTGTGTGAAAAAGATCTATTAGTGGGTTAAGAGTAGAGCTCATTTTATAAAATGATTCTAGAGATCATAAACAGGTAATATGAGATTTATTCCTCCGTACAAAATTAATATTTTTAAACATCTTTATGTAAAACTGACTTATCATTTCAATATTTTTTCTTAATCTCTCTGTCTTTCTCACGCACACATAATACAG
The DNA here is from genome assembly GCA_034768845.1 of Heliamphora exappendiculata. Lineage (NCBI taxonomy): Eukaryota > Viridiplantae > Streptophyta > Magnoliopsida > Ericales > Sarraceniaceae > Heliamphora > Heliamphora exappendiculata. The sequence continues at coordinate 5,435,733 of JAOTRH010000016.1, read as the reverse complement.
CTGGAGGATTTGGAGTTATTGTGCTCTTTATTGCTCCATGTGAGAGACACACCAGAAAGTTTATCATAAAATATAAACCATTTTTATATGAAAATCAATCATTCGCCAATGGCCATAATCAGCTTGGGTTTCGTTTCTCACCAACCATGTTAAAGTTTAAAATGACAAACGCGTGATAATACACAAAAAAAAGAAAAATTTACAAAAAAAAAGAAAAAAATTGAAATTTAAAATAAAAGAAAAAAATCAAAAAGATTTTAGAAACCAGTTTTGGAACCACTATAATCAATATAAAATATTTAAACGTATATAAAATATTTAATCGTAAACATTACTAAACGAGTCAAATGTGTCACTTTAGGTCATTTGTGTTACTATTATGAATCATAAAATTTTGTTTTATCAAGTTTTATTTGTCATTAGTTTCTTCTTAATTTTCCCCTTCTTATGCAACTTTGGTGATGAGTTTTTTTTTTTACAATGTTATAAACTCATAAATAAAATTTAGAAACTTATTTAGAAAGTAATTTGGATAATTAAAATTCACTTAAAGTGTATTCTACATTCTATTAAATATGAATTTTGACCATTCAAATTATTTTTTAAAAAAGTTTCTGGTTCATAGTATTGCTATTTTTTTTTATATCTCAAGATATCTAGGTCCGTCTTTGGTGATGAGTTAATTAGTGCGAAATTTACTGTTTTGATCTTTTTTATTACCCTTTTATTCTATTGCAAGCATTATAGAATGTGTTTTGATATTTTTGTATTTTAAAATTTATACATAATTTAACGAGATACAAAGTATTGTTAGTCGAAATGTGCATAAATTAATCCGAAGACATTAAAAAAAATGATAGAGAAAGAGAAAGTGAGATACAGTGTGATTTTTAATCATATAATTCTAATTGAGTTTGACCAGTTTAAAAAACTAAAATAAAATAGCAATAATTGAAATTGAATGGAGGTTTTTTTGTCGACTACTATTAAAAAGTGGAATCCAACCCCTTATTTATTTTGTCAACTAAATAATAATAATAATATAATGCAATTCTTTTATGTATTTTGCCGATTAAAAATTGTGCAGTGCAATTTTTTATTTGTTTAATTGACTAATATTTTGTATTGAGCTATTGGATAGACTATATGGTATATAAAGTATTAAATACGGAATAATTAATACGTCAGAATTATGGTATTGAGAAAAATTATTTTTTAAACTATTTCTTATTTTATACAATAGTTAAAAATAATCATATTCCATTATTTAATTATCAATAATTCAATCCAATTTTAATATATACATAATACAATTCAATTTCATCGTACAACTTATTAAAGGTGAATATCGTGTCGTGTTGTGTTACATTCATATTATTTCATTTCGAATTCGTATAAGAAACTTTTCAATACTTAGCTATTGAGCCAAGTTCTCTGGTTTGATTGCATAAAAGTTTTAAATTTTTGTCCCACATTAGTTGGGAAGTGATTGTTTATTGGGTTTATATGTAGAACATTTAAACTTAATTGGGTTAAGTTGGGAATGCTAACCTATTGTGTGATGTAGGTTTATGGTGTAGATTAGTCTATAATAGCACAGCGTGAAAATTTTTGCACACATCTTTGCATGTATCGCGAGATTTATTAAAGATCGTCCAATCTTTTATTTTTTTAAATCATTTGATCAATGATTTACTTAAAAATAAAATTTATTTGATAAATGAACAGAGGTTTAAATCCCCAAAAGTGTAAATCACCAAAAGGTGTTATTTTCATAACTGCTGTTTTGAAATGATTTTCTTCAAAGATTTATGTTGTCTCCAAAAGACACTTTTGTGTCTATAAAATCAAAGCATGTTTTATGTTTTAAACAAAATAAAAATTTATCTCTCTCAATTAATATATCACTTCTGTTTTAAGGAGGATTATGTGGAACTTCTTTAAATTTTTTTTTGTTTGCAATTCTTCGTTAAAATGATTTTGTTGTATTCTGAAAACGATTTTACCATAACACATTAGCAAATTATACGTAGTGAGCACAATTTCTTTTTTTTTAGGTAGTTAAGTAAGGAATGGAGACAGAGACTCAAGGGTTTGAATCTTAAGAGTATACAGAGTAAAAGCAGTTCTAACCACATAATTTAGCCACCACATGTGAGGGCAAATTACATTCTACCAAAAGTGCCTTCTTTATGCATGCCTCAAAGCATTTGTTTTTCTATTGAACTATCTGTAGACTTTTTGCATATCATTTTGCATTTTTTATTTATTATAATTTGTGTAATTTTGTGATTAAAATATGTAAAAAATTGAAAATGGGAACTTGTCATCAAATTAATCGTTAAACAAGTAATTAAAAATGTTAAAAAAAATTAACTCGCTTATAAGCGGATAATGTTAATGTTAGGATAAATAGCATGCTTAGTTAAATGGTATATGAAAAAACTCTAAAGTCCAAAAAATTGATGAAAAAAATTACAAAAAATTAAATAAGTTAAATATGTCATTTTGGGTTATACGAGTCCAACACTAATTTAACCTTTTTAATAAATATATTATCATATTGTGTCATTTTTTATTTCATGTTAAAAAATAATCGATTCTAACTTTCAAACTCCGTGTAGAGTTGAGTCATCTTAACTAGTCTTATAAAAAATTCTTACCCTTACAACTAATATAATATCATTTCCAGTATAATTACCATAATCTAAATTTACTGTATAACTCATACAATTCAATTTAACCATTTATTCAATCTAATCCAAACAAAAAAAACAATAGACAATCGACTTGTTTGATAACCATTGTAGGGGTTGGATTGCCTTATGAATCCGTGGAGTAGTTATACCATGTTTGTTTTTATACAGATGGACTAGATGTTGGGAGAATTTCCAACGCCAATATAAATCCATGCTCGGGGATTCAGAAAATACATTTTTAATTAACTTTCAACAATTACAATGAATTGAAATTACAGAGAATGAAATAACAGGAATAATAAACAGGAATATGC
>JAOTRH010000016.1:5419271-5432620 GCA_034768845.1 Heliamphora exappendiculata | reverse complement strand
TGACTAGAGATCCCAAGATCTAGGTTCAATGGGACAACCTAATTGCGTATACCTCGGGTAATCACCGTGGAGTTTGAAAACTCTTACCTATTCCTATGATGCATCGGTGATTTAAGGTTAAGCATAAACTTTTAATGACTTTTCATGGTGAGCCAAATTGGTATAGAAAAATACTATTGGATAAAAGTCATCTATGTGAGTATGAAGTGGGGCCGCTTCTTTGAGAATTTGACAAGACAAATTTTTCGAGAAAATACTTGTAGAACCAAGAAGTGTGTTTCATGACCAAAACGAACACAACCGTGAGAACGAAAACTTCGTTGTGGAAGTCGTTGTGTGAAGCATGTTGTCTCAGTTTACTGCTAAGGCGACACAGTTCAAGGCTGTCCCGCCCACTTATTTGTCGGTAAATTCGATAGGTTCTCACAAGAGAAGGTTCAAGGCTAACCGTTACCTATCCTATGCAGGGACTTTCAGTTGTCTATCTCTTTTGCAGTCAGCTTTGTAATATGGATTTGTACTCCCGCCAATTTCATTCATGGCGGAATTGTTGAAATTTTGTGAATTTATTGGTCATTGAATTGCAGAATTCAATAGTAGAATTCAATTGCAATTGAATTGGCCATTCAATTGACAATTAAATCCTGAAAATCAATATCATTCATGGCTATTGATTCCCCTGTAACCCCCTCCATGATGGAAGGCCTATATATGCTGTCAACCCATTCAATTTTCATAGGAAGAGAATAAGAGACAGAACAGAGAAAATCACAGTAGAGGTGAGAAATGAGAGATACAACTCAGATTATATTGCAAGCTGTAAGAGAGAGAAAGACAGAGGGAGTACGTTCGTAGCCGATCCTTGGTGGTGTTCCAACGATCGTGTAGCCGTTTTATCCTGGGAGAGTGACGCCGGTGGAAAACCTACAACACCCTCGGTAGGCGGTGAATCATTCTTAAGGAAACTGCGTTTGCAGGACTCGGTTTGCAAATTCTATTCATGTTATTGCTGTTATTTTATTTTTTTGTAATTTTAGATTATTGTAATTGTTGAAAGTTAATAAAGATGTATTTTCTGGATCACCGAACATGTATATATTTTTGGCGTTGAATTGTCTCCCAACGTGAAGATCAAAAAACACACCTCAGCCAAAAAACAAAAAAACTCTCACAGCTCGAGACGTTAGGAAAGATAAAAAAAAACACAAAAACTAACCTGGCTCAAAAGAGCCAACAAGACACAAGAGCAACATGTGTCAACAACTTAAACTCTACTCAAAATTACCAAAGATCTTTTTTTTGAGTAATAGGGATATTTCTAATCTTCTCATCAAGTTTTTTCTTGTTCTCATATTTAGATTATGAGTTTAATTTATCCCTTACTTTCAATTTGACCTCATCAATCTCCTCGCAGTTATATTCTTTCCTGAGTTCACAAAAAGAAAGAATGTCCAAGGCATTTGATGATTTCAAAATATAAGCAGTAGAAGTCTCAATAAGCTTTCTAGACGATTGATCGCCAAACCCTCCTTTAGAAACTGGATTAACATTTTCTTTTCTTTTATAAGCTTGACCCATTCATCATTAGAATTTTTGTTGTCATTCTCTTTTTTTTTTTCCAAACTTGTTTAGAAATCTTTATACCCTTTTGTGCATTCAAATAACTCTTAAGATTGTGTCCAAATATATTACATTTAGAACATTTTAAAGGAATCTAAGAAGTTTCAATTCGAATAACATAAGGTTCTCCATATCTTAAATTTATAAGAAAAAATTTCAAAATTTTCTTGTTAACTTGTACCATGATGCAAACTTGGGCAAAAATTAATCTACTTCTAAAATGTGTTGGTTTATCCACGTACAAAGATTTACTCAAAATACTTGCCAAAGGGAGCGGACGTTTAGAAGACGATGGGCTTTGCTTGTTTTGACTATGTCGATATTTTTTTTATTGGGCTTTTGACGTGAATAATTAGAAAGAGAAAAGGAAAGAGGCCTTTGTGGATAATAAAAAACAGAAAGGGAAAGAGATAATTAGAGATGGATGATAGCGGAAGATCCGTTTGTTTTTATTTTTAATTGTAATTTTAGTATTAAAAACATTCTAATAAGTGAATTTAAAAGAATTTAAAATATTTAATAAAAAAAAAAAATAAATAACATAAAAATTAACTTATTAATTTATTTAACTTAATTTTAAAAAAAACTTAATTTATTAGTTTATTTAAATTTAATAGAAAATATTTATTAATTTTTACTATAAAAGTAATTTTGAAAATTAATAAATATATAATTCTTCACAAATTATTCATTATCACTCAAAACAAATATGAGTTTATGTAATCTATTATATTATTCTATTTAAATCAAACACACAAAAAAATAAAAATAATAATATTAATTTATTTTTAATTTTATCTCACTATTAATCTCAATTAAATTATACCGATTATTAAACGAAATTACATATTATGATTAGGAATAGAGTATTTTAGAAACAAATAATTCTAATTGAGTTTAGCCAGTAAAAAAAAAATAGCAATAATTGAAATTGAATGATAATTAGCAATGATCAAATAATTAGTCATCAGTGCAGTTCGCAGGTATGGGAAGAGTCCTCTTGAATAATAATATCATGTACATCGATAATTTATTACAGATTAATCATAAAAAAATATTTAAAATTATATATTATTAATTTGAAATAAATAAATAATCAAGATTAATTTTTTATAATTTATGCCATTAAATTTTTTTTTAAAGAAAACATTTTTCATGCATGAATACATAATTCTTCTTCCATGTTCAGACTCTGGTCCATGTCGCCATAGAAGACGAAGAAATCCCAAAAAATAAACCCAAAAAACAAGAAGAAAAAAAAAAGAGGAAGAATGAATCCGCTTCCGGTTCTGAAGAAGCCGAAGGTGGAGGAGGGAGAGGAGCCGGACGGCGGAATGGCCGGAGCCGGGGCCCACCACGAGAATGGAATAGCAGAGAACAGCGACGGAAACGACGAAGAAGAAGAAGAAGAAGTTCTGGTTGCTCTGTACGAACATCGCACGAAAGAACTCGAACATCTCCGCCGGCGCATCGCCTATTACAAGTCCCAGGTTTCGATCTTTATCAAACAATCGCCATGGTTTCTCTTTGTATTCACGTATAGTTTGTATTGGTATTCATGAGATTGGATTCGTATTCATGTGTTACTGTATCGTTTCTATGGTTAGGTAACTTTTAATTTCGCGTTCCTTCTGTTCTCTATTTGAGTGTATTGGGATGAATCGTGAAATTTTGTTTTATTAGTTTCTAACCTTTCAGTCTTCGGTACTTTTAAATTCTTTCCTAGTAGTAACCTCCGATTGATCTATATTTTGAAGTTCAAGCCTATTGCGTAGATACAAGTTTGGATTTTTTCTTGTCTTGGCATGGATCGTGAAATTTTGTTTTATTTGTTTCTATTCTTTCAGTCTTCGGTACTTTTAAATTCATTCTTAGTGGTAGTAACCTCAGTCTGATCTAGATTTTGAAGTTCAAGCCTATTGCGTAGAGACAAGTTTGGGATTTTTGGTTGTCTTGGGATGGATCATGAAATTCTGTTTTATTAGTTTCTAATCTTTCAGTCTTCGGTACTTTTAAATTCATTCTTAATAGTAACCTCAGTTTGATCTAGATTTTGAAGTTCAAGTCTATTGCGTAGAGACAAGTTTGATTTTTCTTTTTGTCTTGGGATGGATCATGAAATTTTGTTTTATTAGTTTCTAATCTTTCAGTCTTCTGTACTTTTAAATTCATTCTTAGTAGTAACCTCAGTTTGATCTAGATTTTGAAGTTCAAACCTATTGTATACATACAAGTTTGGGTTTTTTTGCTTGGGTTTAAAATTTCTTGAACTGCACAAGAAAACAATACTGACTTGTTTTGGTGATTTGGGACTATGTAGTGTTCACGGTGATGGACCATTAGTTCTGCTTCTATTGATTTTAAATTGGGAGGACAGAGAAGCTTTCTCCATGATCTTTGGAAGTTAGGTTAAACAAGTTACTTGATTTGTAATATGTTTGATAAGATTATATCATATGAATTATGGTGTTTACTCAGATATTAATTGCAATTGTACTGTACTATTGCTTTTTAATCAATCCAAATGAAATATAGAATGAAACATAATCTCTAGGGTGTGGAAAGTGGGAAGGCATATTTGAAGATGAGATTGCTATAGAGAGGTGCTATTTTCGTTGAAAACTTATAGCCATACAATGAACCATCACAAGAGATCGCGCGAGAATTCACGCACGTAAATATTGGTCTGACCTACATTGAGGATATTGTGTACATTGAATGTAAATGTTTATTGCTAGTTCCAGAATCCATCTTTAACCCTTCTTAATGCAGTTTATACATCTGTTTGACCACTTTTGCGGGTTGTCCGAATTCTTTTGCTTATTCATTTCAAGGTTTTTCAGGACTTGTGAAAAGAATGAGTTTATATGTTTCACAATTTAATTCATTTTCGTGTCTATTGTGTTATGTCGAGTTTAAAAGTTAGATGGCATCTGATTTGTCCACCATTTGTAATTTCATGTGTTGACCCTGGAGTCTGTATAGGTACTTTCAGTCCTTCATATCAGTTATTATGCCCTCTACAGCTATACTGTTGATGGGGAATGTCAGTCTTTTAATGCATTTGGCGCTTTACAAAATGAAGTTAGCGAGTGCTTATTGTTAGATGCTCAGTCGTTCTATTATTATTTTTTTTCAAATTATAGCTAACCATCTCTTTCGAAATTGTATGCAGCTTGATCAAGCTCAGAGAAGGTTAGAGGGTACGCAGTCTAAATTAGCTCGCATTAGAAGAAAAAAAAGTGTCTCATCATCCAAGAACACCCAAGGAGATAATATTCACGATGTTAAAGTTGAGCGAAGGTCAATTAGTCCTATCCAGATCCGTGAAGATTCTTCTAAAAACCAACCTCAGTCTAGACCACAACTCGTAATTCCAGCCGTGACCCCAAAAAATTTCCAGCCTATAAAGACGATGGCATCTTTCACAAACGATTCAAGGAGTTCTCATGCTCAATCTGGGATGTTGGTTCCCAGTCAGACTAATAGTCCTATTAAAGTAAAGGGGGACAAATCTCATAGAACCCCTTCTGAGCAGGAAGTTACTGAAGTTCAGACCAAAGGCACAAAAAGGAAGTTCGGTAAACGTCTCATCTTTTCACAGGCCTAGCATTATTAGTTCTTGTAAGAGTGTTTGTGTCCATGTGCCTATGGTATTCAGTGTCTGCAACAATAGTTTGCATCACATTTTGTGTTTCCTGAACCAATCTTCATTTTTATTCCTTGATTATGTTTGTGCTTGTGATTTATTACTCATCATTAGTGTTGTTTGTATTACAGAGCAAAAGGAACACAAAGAATTGATCCCATTGATACGTAGCTGCTCTTCCCCGTGCACAGTCCGTTTCCAGACAGATTGTCTTATCTCTAGTCAACACAAGAGAAAGTTGAGAAGTCTTTTGTGTTGTCCAACAAATGATCAGCTATTCGTAACAAGGTATTTTGGGTTTTCTTAAATTTCTGAGTTAGTTGGGATATTATGTGTTAAACACCTTCAAGATAATATAGTAATAGTCACGCAAAATGGAGATAGGATAATTTATGTGAGTAGTGCCTATGAACCTCAAGTAAGATTGGATCACTATACTAAGGGACAATTTTGGGATCAAATTGATGAAATGATTTAAGAAATACCAGTAGAAGAGAAGATAATTATAGGTGAAGATTTTAATGGGCACATAGGAAACAAGATACAAGGACATGAGAAGGTTGATGGGGGACTTCGTTTTTGTGATTAAAATAAGGCCGGAGAGGAGATCTTAGATTTTGCAGTAGCATTGATTTTATATTAACCAACACTTTCTTTGAAAAGGGAGGAGAAAACATAGTAACTTTTAAGAGTGGCTCTCATAAAAGTCAAATAGATTATTTTCTTATTACAAACGTAGACCTTCTAATATGTAAAGATTACAAAGCGATTCCTGAGGAGAGCTTAACATCACAATGTAGACTTATGGTACTACATGTTTATATTAAAGGATAACATAATGCTAGAAGAGATATTAGAATCCCACAAATTAGATGGTGGAATCTTAAAGGTGAGAAATTAAAAATTTTTAAGGACAGAATGTGTAAAGAAGTAAGTTGGGATTTAGAAGAAGATAATACTTATGTAGAGTTTAATGGCGGAATACATTAAAAGGATATCAAAAGAAGTTCTTAGAGAGTCGAAAGGGAAATGGCCTATAACTAAGGAAACCTGGTGATGGAATAACGAGATCTAAGCTACAGTAAAAATAAATAATGAATATTTTAAAAGGTGAAAAAATGGTAGGAATATGGATAGTTTTAAGAGCAATAAACAAGCTTGTAAGGACGTGAAGAAAGCAGTTAAAAATGCTAAATTGAAAGCTTCCGATATATTTGTACTAAATTAGATAGTAAAGAGGAAAAAAAGAATATTTATGAACTCACTAAATAAAAAAAAGAAGAAGAGGAGAATAAGAGACCCTATTCAAGTTAAATGCATAACAAGCGAGGATTCAAGGGTGCTAGTGAAGGATGAGGAGATTAAGGAGAGATGGAAAACCTACTTTGAGAAAGTATTAAACGAAAACATGTAGAAAGATTCTGAAGAGAATCTGTTAACTCATGTGAAACTGGAGAATATAAGTTCTATCGCAGAATAAGAAAATTTGAAGTAGAAACTACACAAAAGAAAATAAAATTAGGTAAAGCTTTAGGACCAGATGATATCCCTGTAGAGGTGCGGAAATACGTAAGCGAATTGAGAGTGTTTTGGTTAACAAAATTATTTAACAAAACTATAATGACTAGAAAAATGAAACTATGAAAAAGTAATTGAACATCGTCTAAGGTTAACAACAGCATTAGAGAAGTATAGAGAAAAGAAAGGAGCTCTTCATATGGTCTTTATAGATTTGGGAAGGCCTATGGTAAAGTGGCTAAAGATATCATATGGTGGGTGTTGGAGAGAAATTGAGTGACAAAGGGGTATATTGATGTAATAAGGACATGCATGATGAAACTGCCACAACAATTAGATCACCCGCAAATAAGTGAGTTTTTAATTACAATAGAATTACATCAAGGATCGGCTTTGAGTTTTTACCTCTTTGTCTTAGTTATGAATGAACTAACTAGACATATTCAGGATGATGCTCTATGGCGTATGTTGTTTACAGCTGATATTGTCTTAGTAGATGAGACTCAGAGTGGAGTTAACGCTAAATTAGAAATGTGGAGAGAAGTTTTGGAGTCTGAATGATTTTAAGTAAGTAGGAACATAACTGAATATATGGAATATAATTTTAGCAGTAATAGGAGTATTAATAGGGAATAAGTAAAGATTCAATATCAAGTGATATTTAAAAGTGAATATTTTCATTATCTAGGTTCAATTGTTAACAAAGATGGAGAGATTGCAAATGATGTAGCGCATAGAATCAAAATTAGTTGGCTCAAGTGGAGAGGTGCACCCGATGTTTTATGTGATTGATGGATATGTGTAAGGTTAAAAGGAAAATTTTTTAAAACAACTATTAGACTAACGATTTTATATGGGGCAAAATGTTGAATTGCTAAGAAAGATCACATAAATAAGATGATGGTTGTTGAAATGAGAATATTAAGGTGGATGTGCTTGTGTTTGGACTAGCTTTTTTTTAGTGGTTTTTAGGCTTTTTGGCTTTTTTGAAAAAAAGTGAAAAAAAGTAAGTGTCAAATCATGTAAAAAAAAGTGAAAAAAAAAGTGAAAAAAAGCCACTTAAGCCAAACCAATTGGCTTTTTTGTGGCTTTTAAGCCAAAAAGTCAGGCTTAAAAATCAGGCCAAACACAGGCTGTGTGGTAAGATTAGAAAAGATAAAATTAAAAATGAAAAGATTCGTAGAATGTAGGAGTTATACCGATTGAAAACAAGTTGAGAGAAAATAAATTAAAGTAATTTGGACACATACAACGTAGACTAGTTGATACAGTAGTAAAGAAAAATGACAAAATCATGGGTATTAGAAACATTAGAGGAAGGGGTAGATCTAAATTGATATGGGATGTCATATTAAAAAAAGATATGAATTTAAACTAATTAAAAATATGGCTCTTAACAGAGTAAAATGGCATAAAAATGATTAATATAGCTGACTCCAATTGATTGGGAGAAAAGCTTAGTTTGGTTTGGATTTGGTATATTCTGTATGCCCTTAATTTTTTGAATTCAAACTTTAGTATGGGCTGTGCTGCTCTGTAATGACTAATTGTGGATCAAATATAGTAATTCTAGGCCATAGTATTTATGAGGTCATTGATGCTCATTTGAGGTCCCAGATGCATACATATACAGTCAACGCACAAATGCAATTGCAGCGGAAGGAAAGATGTTAACTGCCATTTCTGAATGTTCTCTTCATTCCTTTCTAAAGATGGAAATGAATTTTCAACGCATTGAATTACTTGACTTTCAAGTTGTTTGCTTATTGGTTTCCTTGTCTGCTAAACTTTGGTATTGCATGCATCATATGCATATATCAAGCTATACAAATGTTTTAACACCGATAAGTCCATTCTAGTGCTCTAAATGTCGTGTAAGTTCAAGTTGAAGTGTACTATGGGCTGATGTGTTGGGAAAATCTTCAAAACATGGATGCTGGAGCCCCACGTTGGCGGCAAGATGTCTTGCAAGGGGCACGTATTATTTAATGTTGTTTTAGCTCTGATTGTTGGAATCAAAATCATTGCTGTTGGATGAAGATGTGTACTATGTAGTTAAGCAAGTTCGTGTTACGACATAGAGTAGGGATGAGATTGAGATGGGTTGTGAACTAATAAGTGTGTTTGTTTGGGGGACTCCTTTCCTGTCCTGGCCCCAGGAGATACATACGGCTCAAAACCTATCTGCAGTATCTGATAATGAGGCTTAGGGTTTGTACCGGGTTATTATATTTACTACTAATATTAAAGCACTACAGATGTAAAGTTTTCATTTAAATGATCAAAGATGGCATTCTATAACTTATCCAGCCAGATTGTTTAACATTAATGGACTTGTAAAACATTCTCCCACTGTGATGATGGAACCAAACTGGGAAGCTTTCATTTGCAAGGTTGTTGTAAGTGAATGTTTTGCAGGCTGTCCACTAATTGCATGGGATATGAGCATACTATATATTGATATTGATTGGGCATGGGAGGATTTTTCAAATTGTTATGGGCTTTGTTTAAGCAATTAATGCTGACATTGGAGATGCAGATGTTCATTTTACCATCATCTTTTGTTGCCTTTTTGTTTGTCTGTTTCAAATAGAGTTAGCTCAACGGAAAGAAAGATATCTTATTAATGAAGTGATATTGCCATTACTTCTACATATTTCTGGTTGGATTTAAAGGGGAAATTTGATGCAGAGTATGGAAGAAAAAAGAGTGGCAAAACTGGAATTTTGAATAGAGCAGCCTAGGGATTTTTATAGTTATGTTTAGGTCTATTGGATTTTTTAAATTTATTTCTGTATTTTATGTGTTAGAAATTAGAATACTACTGGACAGATTTACTATGTTTCAATTAGCTGCAAATTTCTGGACATAGATTGTAAGGCTTGGCCGTGGGTTGTCTTAAGAGTATTTATTTTCTTTTCTGTATCAAGGGTTCTATTGCAATTGAGTCATGGAGTGATTTAGTATAAATACAATAGGAATAATCCTTGCCTAAAGGCACTTTCAGACACAAATTTCATTAATTAAATAAAAATATGATTTTATAAGCCCTAAAAAATTTAAATTTTACCTAGGTCTTAAAATTAAATTTTAATTATAACCTAGAGGGGGGCTAGTTAAGCTTCCTTGAAACCTATTTTCCTTTGCGCATTACCTATTATATGTCATTTTATTTAGGTCTAGAAAAGTTAGTGGTCCAACAGGCAGAGTTTCGTAATATTTTAAGTCATAACCCTAATAAATCAGGAAACCAACAACCTATAAATGCATATATACTCAGGCCGGAAGTTGTGTTTTAGAGAATTGTGTGAAGCTTTTGTGGGTTTATATGGTACCTTATGTAACCTTACCTTGAGGGATGATTCCCTGAGTTTTCTTCTTCTCGTTTTTATCCCCCACAGAAATTCTATTCTCGGGTGACGGTTCACAGTCCTAAAACATGCCTCTTTTCGTATCCGAAGCACTCAACATCAAGCATAAATAAAACCTAACACTTTCCTTAGCCTTTTACCATTAATTCCACACTATAAAATCGTAAAGTGGTGGTTGGGAGGATTCTGGATGTAGTTCTAGAAAACCTGCAAGTCTGCAACCTACAAGGCTACAGCTTTTGAAAATAAGCCAAAGCTCGTTTTCTCCATTTACATATATAAGCCCTCCTCCATTTCACCAATCTCTAAGCCATCCATAGCCAAATTCAAACGCAACATCCACTTTTAGGTATCTTAGGCCGTAGTTTCATCATCTGTCCTGCATCAAAATTTCTACGAAGCTATAGCTCTAATATTTTTTTCTTACTACAAAAAATACTAGTTTGTGCTGACAAGGGCTTTGAGTGGGGTTATTACCAAGCACATCTTTTTGGTTTCATATGCTTACAAGGAACATATTCCTGTGTAATTTCCATAACTTGATGAAGCAACTGAGGACAAGAACTGAATTTTATTTGTTATCTAACTCTTCTGAATCTAACTCTTTAGTGATTTGGAATGGTTTACAGTGCTTTGGATGGAGTTATCAACTTGTGGCAAGTTCAGGCCAGAGGGTATGTTTCAGAGTTTCATCCAAATCCTTGTTCTTGTGTCAAATATTTCATTGTAAAAATTCTTCATTTCATACACTTAACTTATGATTAGACAATACACACTGGACCATCTGGTGGCCTGTGAATCACTGGATCATGATTTGTTTCCCCAGTTGAGAAAGGTTTTTTATTTCAGCACTTCACTTACTACTTTATGATCATAGTATATGTAACTTGCTTCATGGGTTAGTCCTCTTTTTGTCTGTGCTAGAAAAAGGTTATGTTGTAATTCTAACCATGGGATTCTGAAGGAATCATCTTCTTTATTTTAATTAGTTTCAGTTTTGTGTGCTAAACATTTTGAGCAACATAATTGGTTTACTTGGATTTTATGTACTTTTTATCTGCAAATTTAAGTGCTGAAGACAATGCTTTTAGAAACTATAATATGTTTTCTTGCAAACTATGATTCTCTCTATGTTTCCAAGATAACAAAGTATGCATACAGATTAAAGATGTTTTGGATCTGAGACTCTGAAGGAAAGAGATGAAATCAATCCTGTGTTTACAAACCGCGTGAAATATAAGGAGACACTGATGGGATATTGGAACTAATCTTAGTTGCCAAGTTTCTTGTTTTCTCGTCCATGAGGAGATTTTACTGTCTCTTTGCAACCATACGAGCCTCAAGTAACTCCTTGGGATATCTATGGCTAATGAGTGGTATAGGCCTTTGAAGAAGGGATTAGGAAGGGGTGGATACTAGGAAGCACGGATACGAGATACGGATACAATACGAAATGGATACGACGATACGACAAAATTAAAAAAAGTAGGATACGGGTACGGCTAGGATACGTTTGTAAAAAAATTATTTTTTATAATTTGTAGTATTGTATTATTTATAAAACTAAACTAAAAGAAAGAGTTATTCATTTTGTTCTTATTTTGAAACGTTCAATAACTATCAAAGTCAAGAATAACTGAATAAGTAATAAATTAAAAAAATTTCATCGAGTATAAAAAATATCTAGATAGTAGTACAATTATAACAATAAAATCAAAAAATCAACTAAATAAAAAATCAATATTAAAAAAAAACGTATCCAAAAAGTATCCAATTCGTATCCAAAATGTATCCCATGTGTATCACTCCGTATCCTAGGCGTATTCAAAACGTATCCAAAATTAAAAAAATGAAAAATTATTTTTGGATATTTTTTAGGCGTATCCAATACGTATTCCCGTGTATCGGGCGCGTATCAATATCTGATACGTGTACGGCACCATTTTCGGAGTATCCGTACTTCATAGGGTGGATACATGTTTATGGAACTCTAATTTGGTGGTCGGGGGATGAGAGAAGGGTAAAGTTTTGGTCCTCTGTGGTGACAAGAGGCTAGAGACTGGTTTTCCTTTTGTTTATGAAATGGTAGTGGAGAGGAATGCTACATTGGCTATCTGCCAAAGGTGATACTCACATCTTCTAGGGTCTTCTATTACACGGAGGCTGAGGATTGGAAGGTGGTAGGGCTGACGAGGCTTCTTCAGAAACCATACCAGTATTGGGATAAGGAAGATTTGATGAAGTGGAATCTTCACAGATTGTGATGCTTTCTGGTGAAATCTTTATATGAGGCATGGTTTAGGCATTACCTAATTTCTACAGTGGACTATATAGGATCCCAAGGCCAAGGTTGCTCTCAAGGTGGCCTTCCTTGTGTGGTGTGTAGGGCTCCTCTTTGTTCATTAATCTAATTCAGGGTAGACATTTCAGCATGAATTGGTGTTGCATATGTAAGCAGTATGGTGAATCGGTGATTCATCTGCTTTTTCTTTGTTACGCGGCCAACATTGATATTCTCTTAGTGTTGAGTGGAGTGGGTCTTCATCTTTGGAGTGGTGGTGCTTTTATACAATTTGTGTGGGCCTGGAGCAGGGAAGAGGAAGAGGAAGAGAAAGATATTGGTTTTGATTTCCTTTCTGCTTGATGCGGATGATTTGGGAGGAGAGAAACTGGAGCTCTTTTGAAGGTAAAGTGGTTCCAGTGCATAGGCTAAAAAATAGATATGTATTTTTTGTATAGTTTGAATCTAGTGTTGTTAACCTTGACTAATATTTGGATTCTAGAGAATTTCGATACACGTGGGACTAGTAATGCATTTGCTTGTCATATTTCTAGTTTTATTTCATATGTCTTGAGGATTGATTCATGCATATCTATAATTTTGAGAAACTTACTTTCATAATGTTGTTAATTAACATTGTTTAATGTTTTGTTCTCGCATGATATTTGCCTTTTAGTAAATATACTTATTTTAGTAAAATTTTAAATATATTAAATACCTTACGATACTCGACACGATATGTAACGCGATTTGAAAAAATAGAAAAACAAAACACAATTTGTATCATGGTTTGACAACTATGTGTGGAAGCATATAGGTTTTTTTGGGGACTATTTTTGCATATTGGTCGCATTACCTTAATGCCTTTTTAATGAATCATTTTATTAGTTATCAAAAATAAAAGGAGGAA
>JAOTRH010000016.1:5385126-5404841 GCA_034768845.1 Heliamphora exappendiculata | reverse complement strand
ATATATATAGGGTCAGGGTGATTTGAAGTATTTAAAAGGAGAGTTGGCTTGATTTTGCAATTGTTGAATATTGAGTCAATCTTTGAAATTGGTTCAAATTTCAGCAACCATATTCATAGTTCAAAATCTTCACTATGGAAATTGGATCAGCCACTATTGTTGAAATTTGACTTGCTTGGACTTAATGCAACGCATGCATGAGTTATCTGATTGAAATGCATGCAAAGGACAGTAATGTCTCTTCTGAGCTTACGTAGAGGGTGCAAATGCATGAAGATAGAAATAGAGAGTTGTGAGGATTTGTAATCTCTTATTTTTATTGAAATTCGTAGCTCGTGTGTGTAGATAAATCATCAAATCATGTATGTTATTGTCTCTCTTGCGTTTGTATTTGTATTCTATTTGTATTCTGGGTTTTTTTGCACAATAATAATTCTTGCTTATCAATCAAGTATGAGGGACAAACCTGACACCATCACTCCTAATCCATTAACATCTCTTACAAACTTGCATTTGTTAATTGATATTTTATTGGTCTTGTTGGATTGACCAAATTAACAATGAGAGATGTATAATTTTATAGTTAAGTAGTGATTTTACTTATTAGTATAGAATGCATTATTAATATGATATATTCCAAGTGTTGCATATCGCATGATTTGTAAAATCAGTTATTCCATGGATATTTAATTTGTTCATCACATTGTATTCAAATGCCTAAAATGTAAATTTTATGGAATATGTAATCTATGATGCTTCTAATTTGATCTATTGGATATTACTCATTGTGTACTTAAAAAGGAAAAACTAAAATAGAAGAAATGGTGTGATAGCTTGAGAAAAAGAAAGGTAAATTAGTTTTGAGGTGGAAGAAGGTAAAGGAGTTTTATATATATGGTATTTGTGTTCATAGATCAGATTAGGTTGGATCGAGATTTTTTCCACTTGATTCTGTATATTTGATTTTCATTTTGTATACCCATAACTGAATAATGGGTTCAGCCGTTTTGGAGCCCATAGTTTGAAATTTGTTTTGGCGGTTTAAATTTTGCTTATTTTGAATTTTTTTGTTAAGTATTGTAATAGTATTTTTAATTAAAATTATTTATTTTTGATAAATCAAAGCTCAAATTATTAGAACTAATCAATTAAAACCACCTATAAACTTTAATAGATTTTACACCAAAAAAATATTAAAGTAATAAGTAACTTAATTTCATAATAAATTTAAAATATTACAAAATTAAATATTTATTTTTAGGATTGAATCGGCTGATGGTTATACTTAAGACCTATAATTTAACTATCACTCGAGAAGAAAAAATTGAGAGATTTATTACCCGATTAAATTATAGACAAAATTAGTAATTATCATATTAATCGGTTAAATTGAGCAATTTGACCAGACTGGGCCAAACACCCATAATTTATGGTATTTGATAATGTTTGAAGTTTTAACAAATGAAATTGAGCGTATAGCTCTTCATGCACGTCTATTTCGGCCACCAAGGCAAGTGGACTTGAGTCGTTGGCCGTATGGCCTCGGTGCTCGTTGACTCCGACCTTGGCATTTGATTAACTTTTTGTCAGGGTTTCATTTTGGAAATTCTTATACCTTTTTGTTTTCTAAATACAACTTTTCTCAATTGTAGATAAAATTTTAAATTCTTCTTCTTATGAAAAATTGGAAAAATATATCAAAAATAAAAAAAAATTTCAAAAAGCTATCTCAAGTCTAACTCCCAAGCGGTTTACTTCGTCGTCAAAACTTAATATTTGAAAGTTTGTTTCATTTATAGTTTTAAATTTAAAATTTTTGAAGTACTATCAATTCTTATGAGGTTGGTCCATACAGAGTTTTGCCCTTATTTTAATTGGACTATTGAAATTAATTTTTTTAAAAATTGTCAAAATAGGTATAAATTAATCCGAACAATCCTAGATATTAAAATAAAAAAAGCTATTCCAAGGGCTAAAACTGGCAATTAGGATCCAACAATGTTGGTCCCACGGTGCCTATGCAATTGTTGACCTTTGTTACTTTTTTTTTTTTTTTTTTTATAGGAAGAAAACAGGAGTAGATTGATCAATAATTTGAATTGCGAAAAATCTATATGTTCATAAACTAAACTTATAATTTTATTTATAATTTAAAATAAATAACTCAAATTCAAATGCATAGTATGGACTATATTCTAAATGAATTTAAATTATTTATTTTAAATTGTGAAAAAAATTACGAGCATATTTATAACAGCGTAAACCGTTTGCTGCTTCTTAGAAAAATGTTGGCTTCTCAATCCACTCTTACAAAAGCTAAAAAAATTGTCAATTAGCCATCAACTATCAAGGGTTTTCTAAGTTTTTTTTAAAATTTATTATTATAGTAATATTAATTCAAAATATATTAACATTATAGAGGCTTGTCCCCTATTTTGTTTTTGAAGTATTTAATATATGTTCGCTAAGTATTTTTAAAAATAGAACATGCTAAATATAACTTAGGGGATGGTAAATAATATATGTGATGCCAACTAAAAGTAAAATTATACCGTACAAACCGCTCAACGTGAAATTGCTTTTCTATTTACATAAGTTTTTTCAGGGTATTCAAATCAATTTGTATAGATCTTGAGTTCTTAACTAATTTTTAAAAAATTAATTTTACCGTCTTTTAGTGGATAACCAAATTAAAGACTAAATAAAGTATCATATGAATTAATTTCAAAAATTTAATAGCATCTATAATGTTTTGAATCTAAAACCTTTAAGAAAGCAAAACCCCAAGCACCAAGCTTTGACCACTAACTCATCCATTTTGAATTTAATAATATGTGATAAATGGATACATGTACAAATAAATATAGTTAAAACTTTTAAATTTGAATAAAACTAGTACTTAATTTTATATAAAGTATACATAGTTTGATAAACAAAATTTGAGATAAAAAGTGTAAGCATACAAAATAAAAAATAAAAAATAAAAAAAAATCTTAAGTAGTTGTTAGTGAAGTTGGGAAGAGTTGGTAGGCATTTTTAAATCAATATCATGTCTTGATTCAGATGTATAACAACTGTTTTTTCTTTTTTTTTTTTCTTTTTTTTTTCTTTTTTTTCCAGACCACTGGGTGTTTGATTTTCTCATAATCTTACAACTTGATCATAATTAATTCAATTTAACAATAAAGGTCCTAATTGACAACCTTGCCTTTTTGTTTTTTTGGCCATAAAATTAAAAAAATAAAGTTGTTCGTTTGGCAAAAAAAATAAAAAAATAAAAAAATAAAAAAATAAAAAAATCAAATTAAAATACAAACTTTTAGAATATTCTATGCAATTTTCCACCATATTTAAAATACAATAATACTTTTTATTTATAATTTATTTATTATAACTATCAATTATAAATAATTGTTAAATCAAATATATAGAAGAGTAAAAATATCTACTTTAACAAAAAGCGAAAAAATTATATTTTTACTAAAACAACCAACCTTAAAAATTTAACTTAAAAACTAAGTTATCAAACAATTTATTTTGAACTCAAATTAATTTTTTAACTAAAAATATAAAAAAAAATTAATTTTTAAACTAGGTAGCAATCGAAGCCTAAGTATCAACACATCTTGATATTAATATTTATTTATTTATTTATGGTCAAGATTGTCCTCTGGTCCCGCAACACTAATCCAACAACTTTAGAATCTTGCAAAAAGCGTGTAAATAAATTAGAAAAAAAGTAATGTTTTTAGGAAACATTACTTTTATGATTGATATTTGTTGGCGTGTTTGGTTGCAAATATTAGGCTGCGTTTGTCTAACCTTAACAATCGAGACTTTTATCCTTTTGATTTTGAAATTAATTTTTAAACTGTATTCTCAAAAAGTTCATCAATTTATCTTTTTGTTAAATGAAATAACAATGGCATACCCAATAAAAAAAGACAACTATATTATAAAAAATTAAAAAATTTAAATACTACAACTTAAAAATAAAAAAATAAGAACATACTAAATATTTAACAACAAAAAAAAAAAAGGCAAAAAGCTACTCCAAACCATCTAAAAAGATTTTTAATTAGACATTTCTAACAATCTAATTGTATTTCTTACTTATTATTATTTTTAGGGAGAAAAACAAAATTTCTAAACATCTCTAACAAGTTCTAAAACTTATTAGTATTCGATTGACAATTAGTTTAAAAGTTTATTTTTTTAATTTTATTTTTTTATATTTTTAGTTAAAAAGCTACATTTGATTCACATAAGGTTATTTGGTAACTTAAATTTTAAATTAATTTTTTTTAAAATTAGTTATTTAGGTAAAAATTTAATTTTTTTTTAATTTTTTGTTCAAATTAAACAATTTTGCCCATTTTATATATTTGATATTAATAATTATATATATAATTAGTAATGATATGAAGTAGTTACGAATAAGATGTATTATTATATTTTAAAAGTGGTTAAAGTTTGAATAGAATATTTTAAGAATTAGTGTTTTAATTTGATTTTTTGTCTTTTTTGCTTTTATGCCAAATAGACCATGTTGATTTTTTTACATTTTTAGCTAAAAAAATCAAAAAATTAGAGTTGACAAACAGGCCCTTAATGCGGACTAAATTGGTTTTTTTTTTTTTTTTTGGGATCAGCTGGTTGAGTGCGGATAAATCAATCTTATTCAATTTTTTTTATTTTTCTATTAACGAGATCAAATTAAACTTATATTGTACAAAAATACAACAATAAATTTGTATATATGACGTCTATTGCAACTTATATCCACAAAAAGAGAGAGAAAAAATCTTATTCATAAATTATTAATGCAATACAAGACCTGTACGTAAATACAAATAAAAGTCACCAATATAAAATCCAAGTCCCAAACGACAAATTCTAAAATGATATAAATTCGCTATTAATCGTAAACAAAATATGTCAACTTTTTAAATTTAACGTGTCTTTAGGATATTCATTTGTTCTTCAAATTTGAATGAGTTAGATTCGTTTACACGATTTTTTGTCTGCCGGGTTCTTTGAACTTGGCTTGTTTAAAAAGGGTTATGTCCGAATTATTTGACTTGACAAGCTAACAATTGATTTTGAATTTATATTCTGAGTTTTTTTTTTTTGAGGAATGAAATATGATAAAAGTTAAGTCCTAAATTTTCTAAGAGTATTTACATGGTCTTATATTATTAAGTTTAACAAATTTTAATTGAGTTGACCCGAGTGAAGCTTGTTTAACAAATAAGCATAATTTTAAGTTTATGAACAACTCATTTGAACCAAATTGAATTGAATTTTAATTAAGCCAAGCTCAAACTCTTCACAAGCACTTCGATTTATTTACACTCTTATCTACAATAAAATACATGCATAAATATAAGCAAAGAATGGGAAACTAAAAAAACTATAATAGTCTAATAAGAACAAAAAAAAAAAAAACTAGGGTAAATTACATTGATCTCTCGTTTGATTTTTGACAAAAACAAAAATCTCTCATATAGTTTTTGAAATGTCATTAACCTCCCACATGTTTAATTTTTGCATCAAATTAATCTAACCGTTAAATTTTTGTTCAGCAGCGCCTTATTTAGTTTATTTTTTGAATAAATTTGTATGATCCAATCCGTTCATCTTCTAGTTTGATGCAAAAATTAAATCTGATAAGATGTTAGTGACATTTTAAAAACTACATAAATTTTTTTTATTTTTATCATAAACCATATGAGAAATCAGTATAATTTATCCAAAAATACATAATGCCAATACACTTTCAAAAATAAAATTTATTATTTTTATAAATATTTATGTATATTTTTTTATAATTCATCGCTCATTCAACGGTAATTAATATTTCTCTTCAAGAAATTGAGGCAAAAGCAACAGACAAGGTTGGGTACCTTAACGCTTTGTGATGTGTTGAGCAGACGTATCAAATGAAAAGCATTGTCCGTGGGCCCAAACACAAACTGGTGCGCCCCACTCTTTGTTTTTTTATTCCATTTTTTATTTTATTTTAATGATTTTTAATTTATTTTAAAATAGTATATTTTTAGAATTTCTCCTGTTATAAAAAATTAAAAAAAAACGCAAAAAATTTAATAAGAAAACCTAAATACAACAAAAAAAATCCAATCATTTGTTTTCGTCTTTTGTTGGATTTTTTTGATGGCTCAATAGAAAATTTGATAAGTTAATAAATTTTTTTGGTGTCTCAAAATATGGTTAACTAACATATAAATTAATTAATTACGATAAGTTGGATCTAATTTTATATTTTTTCTTTTGCAGCACCTCGACGTGACATAAGCGTAAAAAAGGTTCAAGAATTAAATTTTCTTTTATAAGGACTAAAATCACTCATTTTGGCTTTTTAATAAATTTCTTCTAGCTTTAATTTAGACAATAATTTTTTAAAAATAACACATTTTAATCAAAAAAGCAAAAACAAAAAAGTGTCTATACCAAATGGATACTAAAGTTTTTAAACCCTTCTAATTTCCTAACAAAAGTGAGATATCAAATTTTTGTAATAATAATTTTACATTATCACAAATAATTAATGAATATATTTATAAATCTTGTGTGTATTTATAGTCACCCCTCTTAAGTGTTAGTTTGATTGTTCCGCTACGTTCTACAGTGATAGAAATATCCTCATATTCCTACGTGTCATGCTGTGACAGGCCAAATAGTGGCCAGTTATGAACTATGATGCAGGCGCAATTCCGGATCCATAGAATATTAATTCTTTTTATTTTAGAATTAATAATTTTATTTAAAAAATAATATATTTAGTAGTATTTTCTTAAAAGATTAGGTTTCCTAATATTAAATTATTTAGTTTTTCTTTTAGTATTATTTTTCTAGCATATTATATTTTTTAATTTTAGATTATTCAATCTTCCAATTGTACTTAATTTTTTGTTTTACTATAATTAAGTAGATTTTTTTTATTATTTTACTTTCTTTCTTAGTAGTCCTAGGATCATTATAAATTAGGATATAAGCTTTGTGACAAATGAGTTTTATTAATTAATAAGAATAAGAATTTTCATAGAGTTTTTCTCTTGTTTTTATTTGTTATTAGATATAGTATTTCTAATTCAAGTTGACTCGTGAATTTCAGTGCTAGTGTCAATTTACCTAATATGCTTTCCTGCATCAGTTGGAATAAGAGCTTAGTTTTTGTCTGAGATCTAATCATGACACTAGGAGGTGCTGCCAACATGAGACGAGAGAGCAAATTTGCCATTGTCGAAGAGGTGTATCAGCGAGACGACTTTGCAAGAGGTGTCTAAGCAGAGAAACTGACACAACTTCATGATGTAATTACCGCATTGACTGAGCGAATTACAATTATAAAAGCTGCGAATTACCCTTACCGTCGTCCAAAAAATCTATATCCTCAAGAAGAGGATGAATTGACTGATAACGGTTTTAACTATTTTGCTAAATATCATATGAGAAAAAGGGAAAGAAGAGTCATGATTAATGACCAAGATTCTAGACTTTAGGAGTCGGGTTGAAGATCGACTTATCGGAGTTTCAAGGAGGTTTGACGCTAGAAGAGTTCCTAGACTAAATCAGTGTTGTTGAAGAAACTCTGAATTTCGAAGAGGTTTTCGAGGCCAAACAGGTTCTTTTGGTAGCTATGAGCTTTGGTAGCTAAGGATGGTGGCAGTACACAAAAATTACAAAGTCTTATAAAAAAAATTCAAAATTATGAGATGAGAAAGATCTAAAAAATATATATTTTCTACCTTTTACCTCCTAATTACATTTGGATCATGAATCAAAAAATGTTTGAGATTCAACGTTCACATTATGGTGAGTTTTATATTCAATCTTTTTCATAATCTAAAAATTATGATGGATTTAAAAATTCTTATAAAGAAACTTCAAGTACCCATTGAAAATTACCTCTAATATATGATAAGTGTTCGAATAAGAAGATTGAAATCCATCACATCAAGAAAAAAAAAAGAGCTTGAATATCTAGATGAGGTAGTGAAAGATGAAAAAATAATCTCGTTGAAGAAGAAATTATCCAAAAGACCAAAGAATTTGTTGAGACTAAGAAGTTGAAGAATTTCAACGGAATCATTCCTACTAAAAAAATTTATTCGATTTTACAAATTTCATTAACATATTTTTTTCGTGATTCATCAAATAGCTAATTATTAGTCATTTTATTTTAATACGATGGACTGATTGGATGGATGCGGTTGTCTAGTGTGAAATTTTTTTAACTCATCAACTATATTAAGCGTTCGGTCCATGGTTGAATATTAAAATTTATGAGAGAACAGATGTTAGAGACATTGCATAGCGTACTTTCGGAGTTTGCCGGTGAATTCTTTTCAAGCTAAGGAGAATTATGCAGGCACAACTTCGGATCCATAGAAATTTAATTTTTTTTAAATTTTAAAATTAATAATTTTATTAAGAAAGTAACACATTTAGTACTATTTTGATAGAAGATTTGGTTTCTTAATATTAGATTATTTAATTTTTCTTTTGGTAATTTCTTGTTTTACTATAATTATGTATATTTTTTATTATTTTACTTTTTTTCTTAGTAGTCCAAGGGCTCATTATAAATTAAGATGTAAGCTTTATGGCAAACAAGTTTTATTAATTAATAAGAATTTTCAAAAAATTTTCTTTTGGTTGTATTTGTTATTAGAGAGAATATATCTAATTCAAGTAAACTCGTGAATTTCGGTATTAGTATCTATCTAGTCGATACGTTTTTACGCATCAAATTATTTTCATTTTGTCATTAATTTTTTTTCTCTTATATGAACTCAACGCGCTAAGGGTTAATTTGTTTAATGGATTTAAGTGTGGAATTTGATATAATATAAGTGGAGTTCACATCTAAAGCCTTTAATAAAGTGATGGATTTTGGGCTATAATATTCAAATGAAGCTTATATTTTGGGATATATATTACTTGGGAGGGGTATGTATTCTATATCTTGAGATGCCTGTTATTTTTATGTTTTATATTAAATTTATATATTAAATATATAATTTGTTAATAATTATAAAATAAATCAAGAAAAAAATATAGTAGATTCCAACAAAACAACTTTAAAAGTTGTGAGGTTAAACTTTAAAAATAAAATATGTTATTCAGAGTAAATATAAAAATAATCTTTATATTTTTAAAAGTATATGCATTATCCACTTATATCTATCTCTAAACAAACAAAAAATATATACAAATTTCTAATAATACATATCTAAAATTATATTTTTTATATTTTATACTTATTTTTATATTTAAAAATATTTTATATCCATTAATTTATCAAATGGGCAATAAACATACCCTTAGTCCAACTCTTCATATGACACGGGATTGGCCTGACGTGGACCACAGGTTCACCAGATCCCGACTCTCTCTAACGTTCATTTTCTCTCCAAAACTCTCTCTCCCCGCCCCCCCTGCTCTACGAAGTGCTCGGGAGCGGCCGGCAATGGGCAATTGCTGTTCCGCCGGCGGACGGACGGCGGTTGGCGGCGCAACTTCTTCTCTTAGTAATCCAGCTGACGGCTACAACGCCGCCGTCGATAACTTCCTAACCTTGGGCGGCTACCACGGCCTTTTCTCTCAGATCGAGGTTTGTCATTCTCATTCAGTCTTTAGCTTTTTCGGTTTTCGTTTTTCTTGATCAATGTTCATCAAACTCGCGGGAATATTTATGTCTAGATATGTGCTTATGGATGCATGAATTTATGTTGGGAGGCCATTCAATTCAAGGCTTCTTGTTAGCATTTTCAATATGATTGAATGGAACTGTAAGATTTCAAGCTAAGAGCTAATTTCTAAGTACAATAGGAGCACTAGTAGTTGAGTTTGGATCATTGTATCGGCTACGGATACAAGTGCGATCTTGGAGATTTGGAAGGGATATTGAGGCGGGCCAGTTATTGCAACTTGTTCCAGTTTAACTTTTTGTTATTGAAAGCGAAATTTACTTTATTTTGCCTGAACATGCGAGTTACTTCTAAAATGGTAAGGGGGCTGGATACTTGATAGTCAATTAGCTCGATGAACTATCACGTTTTCCCACATTATTTATTGTGCATATATATATATATATATATATATATATATATAACTGGAAACTAACGATAGGAATCTTTATCAAGAATAGTTATTATTTTGACACAAGAAAGGGGTGTGGAAAATTCCTTTTCTTGTGTCGAAGACTAGGAAGACGAATAGTCCATCCTCAGAGGCTTGAGAATGGAACAAAAAAATGGGCAGACTTAACTGAAGTTCACCGTGTTACATCACCACTGCTTATTCAACAGAACTGTGGGCTGGAAGGGTGGTACCTTTGCATTTGCAACTAATCTGCGTCCCTACTCTGGAAGTTCATTTTTACAAATAGAATTAGAGTTATAATCCAACACGAGATGTACTGAAGTGGTTGAATCCAATTGGCTTATTTAATATTGCCTCTGTAACTGAAAGACTGACCTTTTCTCCACAAATTTGTGCAGTTATCATTATCTGTTACTGACTTGCGTGATGGGGATGTGCTTTCCAAGGTTTGTTGTGCAGTTTCTGAGACTATTCATTGCAGTACTGTATTGTTAGTTGTTACAAAAAAAACCATTTGGTACAAGTAGATTTTGTAGTAAATTATAGGAATAAATTACTGGCCATCCAACGCTCGAGGACATGGGCCTTCCTAGCTTAGCTGTTGACTGGAAACCAAACATCCTCACCATCCAAATTAAGCCTGCAGTGTCACCCATACATGTTAGCAATGTCTCATAGTATACATATGAATTACTAGTAACTAATGATCGAGAAAGGCTTAAGCTTTGCCAGAAGACACAAAAGAGAAGAAAAGGAAAAAAGAAATGCAGCTGTGTGTAAGGAGTCACACGCTCTGGCCGCAGATGAAATTATGCCCTTCCTGTAAGATGTCAAGGCTGCAGGTCCTTACTTGCCCATATCCAGAGGGAGTTTAGTGGTTAAAATAATTAAACAACCAAACAGATTTGTGTATTAGAAACAAGTTCGGTACAAATGTGTGGATTGTATATTTTAGGTATAAATAAAGGAACTGCTTTACTAGCAGGTGAAGTTTGTGGACGTACAATGTTGGATTTGTGCATAGAAACCCCGTGGTTATGTTTTAAAATTATGTCATGTTGTCATCTTTTTGGATGCTCTTTTAACTCTGTTTCTTCTTGTAACTTCTATTACAAGCCCCATCTCTCTGGATGCCTTCAGCTATCGAGAATGTTATCTTATATGTAATCCTGTCCCCCCTTTTGATTTTAGCAGTTTACTGCCGTAGAAGATTCAGCTGCCACCTTATAAGGCCTTTTTTTTTCCTTTTCTTCTTTCAGAGTGATCCTATGGCAGTTGTTTACACAAAAGGAAGAGATGGTGCGCTCCAAGAGCTTGGCCGAACTGAAATAGTGTTAAATTCCTTGAGTCCTATGTGGATCAGAAAGTATACAGTCCCCTATCATTTTGAAGTGGTGCGAACTTTAGTGTAAGTTTCAGTGCTTCAATTTCTGCTTTTTACTAAGTGAATGCTTATGATCAGATCTTTTCATGTACCTTGAGAAATTACCTTCTATCACAGGTTTCGTGTGTATGATGTTGACACTCAATTTCACGATGTAGATGTGAAGGTATAATCATATGATGCTGAATTTTCAAACTTTTGGAGATTGGAATTTATTAAATGCACCTCTAGCTTGATTATTTAATTAGATCAACAGTTGTTGACTTTGTTGCTGACATGTGTAAAATAAATTACTTACATGTGTAAAATAAATAATAATTGTTTCCACTTGGAGGTAAAGAATTTGTATCTTTCCATTTGGGGAAATTGTAATGCATATATCAGTGTCTAGAGTAAACTGATTTTCTTAAATTATCAGCTGTTACATTGTTATGTTTATCATTAGAAAAGTTGTATGTTTCAAGTGAAAGAACAAGGCATTGCCAATTGATCCCTACAACATAAGAAGCAAGCACCATAATTTTATTGAAGGACATCCATTCTTGTGAAATAAGATTATTCCAGAATGGTTTTTGGGAGACTTAGAAATATGAAGCGATTGGCTATTTTATGCAGAGATGTTTGTGGAGTTGAGCTGATTGGTTTTCACTGTACCCTTTGTGATGTTTTGGGTGTTGCATGTGTAACTGCAGCAAACTCAACGAAGCCTTTGCCACAAATATGGGGTTGGTTACGTAAATCCTGTTTTGTCATGTCTAGAATGTTTGTTGTGATCTTTTTTTGACTTTCCTCATAAGCTCAGCTCATGCAGTTTATGTCCTACCCCTCTGCCTCATAGCTCCTTCAGCTTGTATCACGTAACTTGTACTTGCTAGTTTATACACTCTGATATTAGGAGAACTAATTATGTAACCCAAATTTCTCTGGTCTATTCCCGTTGATGCTACATTAAACTAACCAATATATTCTTTTTGATTGTATTGTTGATATAACTTGTTCAATTACTTAATTACTTGAAAAATCATGTTTTGTCATGTGTAGAATGTTTGTTGTGCTCTTTTTTTGACTTTTCTCATAAGCTCAGCTCATGCAGTTTATGTCCTACCCCTCTGCCTCATAGCTCCTTCAACTGGTATCACATAACTTGTACTTGCTAGTTTATACACTCTGATATTAGGAGCCCTAATTATGTATCCCAATATCCCAATTTTCTCTGGTCTATTCCCATTGATGCTACATTAAACTTACCAATTTATTCTTTTTGATTGTATTATTGATATAACTTGTTCAATTACTTAATTACTTGAAAATCATGCTTATTTTTTCTGGTCATGGACGTTTCCTCTAGTATCCAAATTCAAAGACGTGGGTGGATGATTCCACTATCTAGGCACTTAATTTGCATCCCACTCTAAATCAATGTGACAATGAATGCAGCTTCTATATTCTGGCTCTATGAGATTTATTTGTGCTAGGACTAAATTTCCTGCCATTCAATATTGTAAAATGGAATTGTTTGTGGGGAGGACGCATATTTAAAGCTTAAATGGCCTGATTTATAAGAATATTTAGACATTTGACGGCGAGCAGTTTCGAGTCTCTTACATTTTGCTTTCACCCTCTGTTTAAATTGAAGACTTTTGCAATGCATACAAAGGCTCAAAAAGTGTCAAGGGGAGCAATTTTCCTCTGTTTTTCTTGCCTTCAACTTTTATGTTCTGTGGTGGTCTAAAATTGGAGGTGTTTGGTATCTCACATGTGTGGTGCTTCCTTCTGTGCATATGATCTGGATATACTATGAATTTCATTCAAATGCTTGGATGCTACGATATTAAGCTAATTTAATTCATATTTGACTTTCACTCATGCAGACAATTAAGCTGGATGAGCAGCAATTTCTTGGTGAGGCTGCTTGTACATTGTCAGAGGTATTGACTATCTGCCTTTCACTCTTTGAAATATTACACTTCATACTATCTACTACCAGTCTAAATGCACCTGCGTGCATAGTGCATGCATTGTAGAAATTTGATGGGGTGTTAAGGTCATTTTAGGCCATTGCGGAACTTGTTTTTTCTAATATTAATGCGATAGACACACTTTTCAATTAATTTAACTGCATCATGTACAGAATTGGCATGTAATGACAATGCTACTTGTATGAGCTTTGGATTTCTAGTACTTATTTTGTTCTCCTATTATTGACCATCTACGATATTATTCTTTATGGTTGTAATCTTTATCCCATACATCAGATCTTCAGGTTGTAAGCTTTATTCTTTTGTGCTTGTGCCTTGTGGGGTGTGTTGGGGGGAGAGGGGGTGGATGCATGCGGTCCGCATTCTGGGTAACTTTTATGGCATCATAGTTCAGCATATACAGTGAAGATAGGTTGTTCTTTCTTGACATGATAAGCATCTGGCTGTCATTTTCTGTTTCTTTATCTGCCACCAGTTCGATCTTTTTGTATATGCTTATATGCATAGGCCCTATAGGGTTGAAGTACATTGTCCCTTTTCATAATCCAAAAAGTACAGGAGAAGTAGTCTATATAATGAAATAGGCTTTGACGCTTGGGAATAAATCTGCAGTATCAATCGATCTACGATATATCCATATTTTCAAGACCTTATACATCAATGGTATCTTCATTAGTTTATAATACATTATCGATTTTCCAGAATACCTAAATTGATATTTTGACATATCAGTTTATGCAGTATATATCCACAATTTCAAATTATAGGTTGTTACGTAATTTTATTCGTTGTTTTCACCTTCAACTGTGTGTCCACCATTTGCAAGTTGGCGCTTTAACTTTGACAAATGAATCCCTCCTTTCTTTCCATGTAGATAGTCACCAAATCATACAGATCATTAATGTTAGATCTTATACAAAAAGATGAATCTACTGGGTCAAACTGTCCAGGAAATTTTGGCGTACTCACTGTTCACGCTGAAGAATTTGTTAGCTCAAAGACTACGTCAGAGTTGATATTAAGGTGTTCAGATTTGGAATCTAGGGATCTGTTCTCAAGAAGTGTATGGGCGTACCAATTTCTCTTTTTTATTTTCTTTATTCGTTGTTATGGTTTCTGAATAATGGTTGCAATATATTTGCTCTTGCAGGATTCTTTTCTGGTAATATCAAAAACTGTTGAGAACGGTATCCATATTCCAATTGGTAAAACTGAGGTTTTGAAAAATGATCTCAATCCAGCATGGAAACCAGTATTTCTGAATACTCAACAAGCTGGAAGCAAGGTAAATGTTTTCATTTGAGGTTAGATTCTGCCATTTACAAGAGGAATTTCGCTTTCCCCCCCTGTATGCATCATCCCTCCTGCAAATATTACACATTCTTTTATATATTTTAATAGCCAAACTTTACATATTAAGTCAATGCCAGTAGGAAGACATTACATAACTAGCATGTGTAACTTATTGCCATCTGAATTAATTTTGCATTCACAAGTGGAAAATGGCGAAGTTGTGCTTCATACATGGTCACAGCTTTGCTAGAATCGGCTGTTCCATCAGTTGTCTATTGCTACATATTCCACCAATGTTCTCTTGCTTAATTTTTGCAGGACAATCCATTACTTATTGAGTGTTTTAACTTCAACAATAATGGAAAACATGACTTAATTGGGTAAGTGGAGACCTTTTTCCTGTATCTTTCTATTTTCCTTCCCTTATAGACTCGTACTGATTTGTTTCTTTGTTCGGGATTATACAGAAAAGTTCAGAAATCACTAGCAGACTTAGAAAAGCTTTATTCTGTTGGACAGGGGGAATATTTATTCTTACCAGAAGCTGTTGGACATAATCATCAAGAGAAAGTACTTATAATATGAGCTGGGTGGATTTTCTACAATGATTTTTAAGTATTACTTTGATTAACTTATTTAGTAATTTGACATAGATCTTAAAGAGCCAGCTGTTTGTAGACAAGTTTTGTGAAAGTGTCCAACATACATTCCTGGATTACTTGTCTAGCGGATGTCAGCTGAATTTCATGGTCGCCATTGATTTCACAGGTACTTGTGTACGCAATTTTTGTCCCCTTAATTATTTATTGGGATTTGACTCAGATTATTTCTGTTGCCACAGCAGAATGATTTCCCCATCAGTCAAAATTTGGTTGAATGGTTTCTAATAGTTTCTCCATGTGAGGGGTGCAATTATAGTACAAAATTCAGGATTGACTATGGCTACTGGATGGATGGGTAGATCCATAATCCCTTATATTGACTAGGGTTAATGCCAAATATTTAAATCTAAGTAACATGAACATGGACACGGACACGCTGACACGTCAATTTTTTTAAAAATGAAGGACACGACGTGTCTGAGACACGTTAAAATTTTACATTTTTATATATTTATTATATGTCAAATATGTAAATAATTTATTCTATGGTAATTAAAAATATATAACATATTACTAATAAAATTAAAAAGTCTTATATTTCTTCTTATAAATGTTTCAAAAAAATTTAATGTACATAATTTGCGTTTTGAAGAATACAAAACATTGTTACTATGAAGAAATTCATCATATAGAACATGTTCGGAGACTTCAAGAAGTGCCATTGAAATATTCGTTATATTTTGAAAAAGTGTATGATATTTTAAATTTAATTTCTTAATTAAGACATGTTTAAAAAATATCGACTATGATTTTAAGAGTATCCGAAGAGTGTCATGTCCGACACGACACCCCACCATCGTAGAAGTGTCCATGTTTCTTAGATTTAAATACTTCTGATTTGGTAAGTTAGTTGACAGGTAGATGGTACCCATTGATCCCTAGCACTGACTTAGGCCACGATACTTTCAGAGTTTCCATTGACGTGATGAAGCTTTATTTCAACTATTTCAGTTGGCTATGTGAATTCCTATTTCAAGACTTCACTTTCTATAGGGCCTTGCTTTGTGTTTCATCATGAGCTAGCATCTCTTTTCTTCCGATAACTGGACTTTATTGCATATGCATTCAGCATCTCAACTGACTTTTCCATTATCTCTAACACTTGCACTCATTATTATCTTAACTGGTTCATGTCTTGCTCCTTAACTATCTTGGTGTTCGGAGTTATCCTCATCTTATTTTGGGCACCACATGATTGACTTTATTTTAGGAAGTTTTGTTTTTAATTTTTCATGGGCATGTTAGTATTCTAGAGGCACTTCACCATCCTGTATATTACCCTATTGATGACAGGGCAATTTCCTTTGGCCTCATCACAATCAAGATTGATCCTGGATACTGAAAATTGATACCTTTTATTAAATCCTGGCCACTTATTTATTTATTTTTCTTTTACTACCTTATTTTTTAATCTTTTTCTGTACTTTTTGTTCAATTACACATTTATTAAATCCTGGCCACTTATTTATTTATTTTTCTTTTACTACCTTATTTTTTAATCTTTTTCTGTACTTTTTGTTCAATTACACATCCATCAAGATCAATATTTCAGGCCGTATATTCTTAAACACTGGCTTTCATGCCTTCTTTATCAGCTTCCAATGGAAATCCCCGTCTGCCTGATTCCTTGCATTATATTGACCCTTCTGGACGTCCAAATGCATACCAAAGAGTAAGATCCGGTGTCTTCTATGAATCATTTCCTATGGGACCTATCTTATTGTGACTGTTTTCTTATATATTAGGACCTACACAATTGCAATCCATTGATCTCAGGTAATCTTAGAGGTTGGAGAGGTAGTGCAGTTCTATGATTCAGATAAGCGCTTTCCTGCATGGGGTTTTGGAGCCCGTCCAATTGATGGTCCAGTCTCTCATTGTTTTAACTTAAATGGAAGCAGTAATCACTGTGAGGTGACAATTTCTTGTAGGATTTTTTTTTTCCATTAAAATCAACAATAGTATTAACTTTCTTTAATCAGTGAACGCAGGGCATTCCTTTTTGTGTTACAACAATCTATTGCATTCATTTATTTGTTTTTTTTTTTTTCCCAGGTTGAAGGAATTCAAGGAATTATGACGGCATATGCAAGTGCCCTCTTTAATGTTTCACTTGCTGGCCCCACTCTTTTCGGACCTGTGATTAGCACTGCTGCCCAGATAGCTGACCAATCTTTATCAAACAACCAACAAAAGTACTTTGTTTTGTTAATAATCACGGTAAGATGCAGATTTCAAATGCTAATACCAGAGAGGGGCACAGGGACATGAAATGGTCATTGTCATGGCTATATTCAAATTAGAGATATGCATTTCCAAAGATAAATCAGATATACTACGAAAATATTACTATTTTGCGTGGTAAATCAATCTGTCCTGAGTATTCTGATTTCCTTGCGTTACTTGCTCTCTATGAACAAACTGTCTCAGGATGGAGTTATAACAGATCTCCAAGAAACAAAAGATGCCCTTGTGATGGCTTCAGATCTACCATTGTCAATCCTTATTGTTGGAGTTGGAGGAGCAGATTTTAAAGAGATGGAGGTATCTCGCTTCTGTTTCTTTAACTAAAAAAATGCTCGATTGTCAGTTTGTTTTGTAATCCTGCACATTTAGCCTACCATCTATCCAAAAGTTTTAACCTCACCACAATTTGGCCATTGATGTGCAGATTCTGGATGCAGATAAGTTTAAGAAACTTGAAAGCTCAACTGGACGTGTCGCCTCACGCGATATAGTCCAGTTTGTTCCGTTGAGAGATGTACAGAGTAAGTCAAAACTTATTAACCTGACAAATCCACTATTACAGTCCGTTTGGGAACCTAAGAAAGAAAAGAAAAGGTTACTTATGTTGTAAAAGAGAAAAAAGGAGAAAATATTATATATTTTTCTCCATCTTGTTTGGATAAATAGGGAAGAAAATGAGAGAAAAGATAGTTACTTCTTTCCTATCTTGTTTGGTTAGCCTAAATAAAACAGATTTGGATTTATTTTCTTTTATTCCCAAATCACCAAATCCAAACAGACCGTTAATGGAACCAGAGATTTCTGCAATTGATATCGAATGCGAAGTGACTTGTCTTTCGGCTTGCAGGTGGAGAGATTTCTGTTGTTCAATCACTTCTAGCAGAGTTACCATCCCAATTTCTAACGTACATGCGAACCAGAGAGATTCACCCAATTGCCTGATTATACAGACATCTATATATACGGCAGTTTAATTTCTTGTTCTGGTTCTCAAGCCAGATGAGTTAATCGTTGTTGAGCCCCCCGCGGTGCGATGCCTCCAAAGGATTTATGGTTTCTGCTTAGGCCTATTTCATCTTAGTAGAAAAAAAGGTAGTTTCTTGCATTGGCTGGCTACCACATTTGAGCGAAGTCTCCTTTTTGTGCATAACTACTACACAGATCCTTTTTTGTTCATTGTCAAATCCGGTCTCAATGGAGTTCATTTTTGTTGATAAAGTGAGTTTAGTCCATGTACAAGGCCAAATTGTTGCAAGAAGTTTGGTTCTGCATTGATATTTGCAACTTGTAGCTTAAACTAAGGAACGTTGAGGAAATAAGCAAAGTAATGGTTGTAATTGCCGTTAATGGGACATCGATTTATATGGTGGCTTTGGATCCTCTCCAAAAAAATCATTCATATAAAAAATTAAATTGATTAAAGATTAGTAATTATATGGTTGGGTTACATTAATTTTAAAAAAATGCAAGGTATACACGTATTTAGCAGACTATTTAAGCAATAATTACTCTTACTCTGTTTGATCTTCTTACTAATAATTACAAAATTAAAAAGTACACTCTGTATTTAGCAGACTCTTTAGGCAATAAGGACTCTGCTCTTATCTCATCTTATAGAAAGAAATTTTCTTTTTTTACTCTCTACCCATAATTGGCAATCTTACCCAAAAACCCCAATAGCTGGATTCTCTATAATATGATTTTCGATAACTCCATCTCATCCCCTAGAGGGAGGGATCTTCAATTCTTGGGTAAGGCAACAAGTGGACTCTCAAAATCATGCTTGTCTTTAGCTTTTTTAGAATCAATTGATCCAATCATGTAGATACCAATATGTTACCAATATCCAATTGACTTGGTTTTTTTTTTATAAGAATGATTTTCTCCGTAGGTTCTATAATAAGTTCTATAACATGAATAAATTCATATCACCAAAGTGGGTCACTGGAGGTACTAAGAATGAAATAAAGTTCTCTTTATTTCTTTTATGGTGCTGAAATAGACAATAGGTGCCATTGTAGG
>JAOTRH010000016.1:5366212-5376348 GCA_034768845.1 Heliamphora exappendiculata | reverse complement strand
TTTCAATAATTCTTTTAGTTGCTTTAATAGATGCAATCGCTGTAGCTCGTCAATAATCAATCTTTAGAACTAGGAATTCATCTATGCTCAAACGTGGCAGCCACCGCATTCAAGTAAAATGTGTAGCTTTCCAGAGCTAAAGTCAACTTTCTTTAGCCGACGTAGAATGCTTTGCATACCGTCCCTCACTTTTTACGATGATCATTCAAGTTGGTAACGATACGTATAGCATCGCCAACAATAATAATTACTTTTCCAAATTACAATATATTTTAAAAATATGAACAATTATTTTAATACCATGGTCACGTGGTGTCATATGCCCTTAAAAGCCCGGCAATTATGCAAAATACACTCCTAAATGTTCCGGAGTCCACCTAATGATGTGGCTTCCAAATACCATGAGACCACATCACATGATTATGCCTTTAGGGACATTTAAGTAATATTTTTTTTTTTTAAAAAAAGACGATATATATTTATATTGATTAAATTAATCTTAGCTAACCATCAATGGGTAACTAAATTTAGCTCAGTCAAAACTGTGAAATTCAAAATAACTAATAGGATAAAAACACTGTTAGACTAAAAAATTATATTATTTTAGCAAATAGGCTTTGTGTGAAAAGCTTATTTGAGACGAAAATCATCTATCAACTAATTATTTTAGCTTAACAGGATTTACATGAAGAGCATCTTAAACATGCTTGGAGAGAGAGAGAGAGAGAGAGAGAAAAACAAATAAAACATCTCTCTAATATTCTCTTTTTATCTCACTTCATTAAAAACTGTTAAATTAAGTAAAAATTTCGATTTACAATAATATCGTATTCATCCAACAGCCTCGGATGCATAGCTCATAATATAACTTCATGATATGCAACATATTAAAACAGAAAGACAGGAATTTAGTTAAAATAGAAATTTAGAGTCAATACTAATTATGATATTAAAAATAAAAGGTATTTATAAGTAGCATTTTTCTAGTAGTAGTAGTACCACAAAGGATGCGGTGCCCATTTTCTGCATTAACCGACAATTTGACAAAATTATTGTTAGTAATTTTCAAACTCTATTACTAATATTAATTATAAACTATAATATTTTTTAAACACTTACAATTACTTTTTTTATATTTCAACTATAAATTACAATTTTTACCAAACGCTTACAACTATCATCTATAAACTACTAATTTTAATAATATCAAATACCATAAATATCTAATTAGTCAGAATGGAACAGGCACTCTGAAGTACATACAAACTTTGCTCTTTCTTTCTTTTCATAGTTGGTTTATGCATTGGCTATATTTGAGTAATATTATAAATCTCTTTTTTTTTTTTGTACCAAAGGATTATAAATATATAATTGTGCATACTGTAAGAATTTCGATATGTATTTGATTAAAATGAAATAAAATTTGTTAAGTTGTTATTAACCGTTGAAGAAAAAAAAATAATAATCTAATAATTAATTTGAAATTTGACTAACTATTAGCTTCAGTCCCATTGTACAAACCCGAGATAATTAATACTAAAAGACAAAACCTAGAAGGTGAACCTCACATATTCCCCTAGTTCAATGCAAACCTCCGTAGTCCAGGATAACAAATAAGCCCATTCTGTATTATCACTTTCTTCATGAATTTATCGTATCAGTGAGGCTTTTGGATCTCAAGACACCCACTTTCATGGAAAAATCTTCAAGGTCCAAAAAACACACACACACACACACACACACACACACACCCACGCACACACACAGAGATCTATGTAAAGAGTTGGATGATATCATAGTAGGGAAACATATTTAGTTACAATTCTTTAGGCACAGGCAGTGGTGGTGGTCACAATCTCATCTCTCTTGATGAGTTGGGGCTCGCAATCATAAACAACTATCAGAGCTTATTGTCGACCTCTATTTTTATTTTTATTTTTCCTGATTTCATTCATCAGATTAGAATATGGGGTGCAAAAATCACATTAAAAATCAATAAAATACAAATGAGTGAACTTCGAGAGGAAGATTGAGGTGGCGCATATTTGCTTTAGAATTACCTGGGGAGATTTGGAAAAACTAGGGTTGAATGACAAGATCGAGCCTGCAGAAAGTAAAGAAAAGCCATGCAACGCCAATTATGAGTCGGTGGTTCGTGGAGCTTGGTACACCACTTCTAAACATTCTTTGGCTCTATGAACCTTTGATTGGAGGTAGAAACTCCCATTCTTGGCATTCTGCTCAAACAAGTTATCATACTTCTGCACAAAGACAGGCATATCAATTAGCACCAATTCCCCACTTGGGATAAATTCAACTTTTTGCGTCTTTTCTCACATGAGCCTTTCCTCATTTGAACCTGGCCCTTGAATTTTTTCAATTTTTGCCTAAAGGGGGGAAGGAACAGCAACATAGAAGATACCTGCTTGATCTCTTCCCATGATGAATGCTCAGTGACGCCTAGAATCTGCCTGGCCTCTGGTTCGGCCATAATTTTGCTTGCTCTTCTGATGTTTTGTACTGCTTCTTGAGAAGCACCATTTCTTGAGGCATCTACAATCAACAGACCAAAGATCTTATAATAAAATAAATTAACAAAAAAAAAACTATTAAAGGTTCGAGGCATCAAGACTATGATAGGCCATCGAGTTTGTCCTGCATGATATTTCAATTGCAGGAATGATACAACTCTCCAAGTTTAAACGCCTCGTGTAAACAAAGAGAACAAACGAACAATGAGGTGGATCCTCTTCCGGCAAGATCTACCCCATTCCTTCACTAGAATTTACTCGATAGCTCGTAACAATAGACCAACAAAATCTTGGTTTAGAAAGATCAAACAGTTACTCAACTGGGTCTTGTTGAGGTTTCTTTCACTTTCTTAGTATGAATTGGGACAGTATTCTTGCTAAATAGTGGGACAGTGGACAGTGGACACAACTAAACAATAAGAGAATACTACAAATCCGAGCCACAGAATTTCCATTAGCAACATTATACGTGAAAATTCCAGAACTGGTTGGAACAAATGTTAAAAGTGTGTTTGATTGATTAAATATCAATGAATCTAGAAAAGATGATTGAGGATTGCAAGTATCTTGAGTTCATAGTGAAGTACTAGTGTCGGCTATGGTATCAAATATAGCTTTCCACAAACTCCTATATGATTCTATGAGTATCTGTTTCCCTCCCCTTTCCTGCAAGGATAGATATAACAATTTACCGTAAATAAGTAATTGGATGTGAGAGCCAAATGAATCGAGATATCCTTTTTCTCCCCCGATCATTGTATATCCGCCTAACATATTGACCTCTTGGCTTTTTCAGCTATCCGAACTCTAATTGTTGATGATAATAATAATAATAATAATAAATCATTCTTTTGAACAAAACAGAGCGCGTATCACATAAGCGGTGTCCATTGGGTTAACCTCCCCCTGATATTTTCTTTTTCGTGTATGCTAGAAGCAAGGGTAGAAAAATAGCTAAAAGTTGTCAAATCGAGATACGCATCGTGTATCGTTTTCTATGTTTTCGAATCGTGAAGTTTTCTATGTTTTCAAATTGTGTATCGTATCATATCGAGTATCGTAAGATATTTAACATATTTAAAAAAAGGTCAAAAATATGTATATTTGATATAATACAAGCATATTATAAGAATAAACTATTAAATAATGTTAATTAATAACATTATGAAAATATGGTTCTCAAAAATAAAAATATGCCTTAATTAATAATTAATACATCCGAAATACAATAAGAAATATCACAAGCAAATGCACTATTATAATCCAAATTAGATTTATTATATATAATATGTTCTTTGTATTATTCTACCATATCATTTAAATTTAAAATTTTAATATACAACTTTTAAGTTATCAACTACTTTAGCTCATAAAGATAAAATTGTACCAATATTAGTGGCTATAAATTAATGTTGTAAAATACTTAATACTGGACAAGAAGATATGTATAAAAGCAAATAGATATTAAAGAAAAATACTATAAATATCTTAACAATGCAAAAATTTCTAATGTAAATTTTTTTAATAATATTTATTTTTACGAATTAAATTATCTAAAAAATTAAGTATTAATATATCGTATTATGTATCGTATGTGTATCGTAAGATATAAGTTAACATAAGATACGATATGCGATACGTATCAATTTACCTGTTTAATATATCGAATCGTAAAGTACGTATCGTGAATCGTTAGTTTTTGACAACATAGTGGCTAAAAGACATCATGTTGGTGTGATCATGGACTTGAAAATCTTGAGCTCATCGCATCAACAATTTTAAATTCAAAGATAAAAATCCTTATGCCAGAAAGATGAAATAAAAACAAGAATAAAAAACATACTTGTAAGTGCCTGACGATATGCTTGAACCAAAGCTCTAGCCATAATTCCAGAACCCACCACAATCAAGTTCGCAAGAAGCCTCGCAGCCTGCACCAACAACAAGCAGTCTGAGAGAACTAATTTCCTTTCCTAGCTTTTGTTCTTTCTTTTCTCTGAAGTCTAAACAAACAGATGCAAAGCTCCAAGACATATACAACAATGGTTGACCCCATCCTGGTGAATGTCTCCTACTGATCACAAAATGGGACCGAGAGAGAGAGAGAGAGAGAGAGAGAGAGAGAGAGAGAGAGAGAGAGAGAGAGCAAAACTAAATCTCGATTGATTTTTGTCAATGAAGGCCATCAAGAGAAGTTTTTAACCCAAAGTAAGCAGTTAAAACAATCTTCATTAAACATAAATATTGGCAAAGTTGGACAGCATGTTATCACCATTCCAAGAGTAATACATTTTTCCTGGTACAATTGGTATCTTAAGTAGCAAAAAGAAATACAACAGAAGTCAAAACAAGTAGCACAATGCATTTGCTTCATTGGAAATTTTTATCGATCCTCAATCAAATCAAATTAAAAAGCTTTTAACCAAATCACATTGTTAGATTAAAAGGCTTTTATACAACTCTAGGGACCTGTTTGGTTGAAGGACTATTTTCATAAGATAATTAATGTATTCGGATTATTAGTACCTGGAGTATTATGGATTAGATTATTAGGCCCTGATTGGCAACCTTAGCTTTTTGGTTAAAAACGCCAAAATCCAAGTTTGACCGTTTGGAAAAAAAAAACTAAAAAACTAAAAAGCCAAAAAATCTAATCAAATCACAAACTTCTAGAATATTCTATTCAAACTACCACCACTTTTAAACTACAATAATACCACTTATTCATAACTTATTTACTACTACTACTAACTACATATAATTGTTAATATCAAATATATAGAATGGTAAAAATTGTCCACTTTGAACAAAAAGCAAAAAAGCTTATTTTTTACCCAAACAACTAAATTCAAAAAAACTTGCTTAAAAGTTAAGTTACTAAATAACCTACTTTGAACCCAATTTAGCTTTTTAGCTAAAAAAAAACAAAAACAAAAACAAAAAAGCTAACTTTTAAGCTAGTTGCCAATCGGGCCCTTAGTATAGTGTCTTTTTGTACCGAATGGTGTTTGGTTAAAAATATGATAACCTAGGGAACAATAATACGGTGTTTGGTTTGACATAATTTTAGTGGGATCTAACCCACTCCTCCCGTGGGATTAGGATAATCCCCCATATGGGGTGTTAAGTTAGTTGAGAGGGGTTTCGAACCCCTCTCTAAATGGTTGCCAAATAATGCTATATCTGAAATTATAATTAAAATAGTTTAATCTCAAATCCCAAAATTACAAACAAACATGCCCTAGATATATAAATATGCATATGCCCATAATATACTGTGAAAAGTCTGAAGTAAACTAACAAATTATGACAGGATGACCACAACTTTTGGTTTCCAAAAATGGCTCAAGTTCACTACCTCTGTCAAAACATTTTCAAACATCATGAACAAGCTATCAACTCCATTCTACGACATCAAAGAAAGCTGAGCTCTCTTGTACAACATAACACATCTCACTCAAGATGAAGCCTTGTTAAGACATACATCAGATTTTTCAAGCCAATCTTGAACGCGTTGATATCCAGACTGGCAGACTCAGAGCTCTCTCACCCATTACCAAATGTATATCAAACTTTCACGAATAGAAATCTAAATCTAGCAACATCAAAATCATCAATGGCATTCCCAAAGTTACATATAAAAAACTTATGCCTAAA
This sequence comes from Heliamphora exappendiculata, assembly GCA_034768845.1. Taxonomy (NCBI): domain Eukaryota; kingdom Viridiplantae; phylum Streptophyta; class Magnoliopsida; order Ericales; family Sarraceniaceae; genus Heliamphora; species Heliamphora exappendiculata. The sequence continues at coordinate 5,370,160 of JAOTRH010000016.1, read as the reverse complement.
TTTCAATAAGAACCTTGCTCATTGCACACGGAGAGTGCATTTGAAGCTTCCTGGTAAAGAACCTGATGACTAGGATTGAAAAAGAGCTCAAATGAAGCCGAAGAAGACTGAAAGTTCACAAATCTTTAATTTAGAGCCGAGAATTGCAACTTTACGTTGGAGATTTGGATATCGCTATTAGGGACCATGTAACTAGCTTTGGTGTTTGATTTTTCATTATTTCTTTCTTTTTTGGTAGTGGTTAGGGGAGTGTTGAAGGCTAGCTTTGGTGTTTGATTTTTCATTATTTCTTTCTTTTTTGGTAGTGGTTAGGGGAGTGTTGAAGGCTTGAATACGCCAGATTCTTTTGGCTCGAAACCAAAACCTCGGAAGAAGGAATAAAGTAATAAATAAACCATGCACAACTTTTTTATCCACAACTCTTAAAATCTCAAAAGTAGCAACAAGTATTTGTAGACTTGGCTTCTAAACCAGTACTCGGACCTAAAGATTCTTCACAATTTAACAACATTTACAAATCCACTAGGCACCCAAGAACGTCCAAATAAATCCATCCTCAAAAAGTGGAAAAAACCAAGCAAGTAATAATCCTTACCCCTATCTTGTAAAGCTTCCACAAATTCACTGTCCCCACAGCCCCCAAATCCTCTCTATCCTATAATCTCACACACTTCGTACAACCTTCTGGTATGAGGTCCATTCTAGTCTAATGTAAGCACAATGGGCCACCCTCAACATCTTCAAAGATACTCGCACAGCCTATGTGAAATAATATGCACCTTTACGGATTAACGATTAAAAGTTTCATCCCTTGCCCATAGCCAACGTGGCTGTAGAGGAGCATCAGGCCATATAAAGATGTTTCATTGGTCTACATGACACCTCACGAAGATAACAAGTGGGTCCCAATCTAGACCGGCATGAGAGGATTAGGGTGCCATCTAGTGATGATATCAAAGGAACTAAGATATGGGAATGAGATAGAGTGTAGGATCACTTACTCGAACTGAAGGTGCTGGGTCTCCACAAGCAGGAGAGATAACAAATGCATATCTGCTTGGCTCAGGTGAACAAGTCTGTCAAGCTATTTTTACAAGTGTACAAGGAGGTGACTCAAAGATGGACCTTGAGTGCTCAATCTCAAAGTGCAATTATCAGTTTAAGCCAATGTGCCTGGACCCTACAGGTAGCATATGCCATATAAAGATGTTTCATTGGCCTACGTGACACCTTGCAAAGCTTAGACTGGGGTCCTGAGTTCATGACATGATGGCAGGTGATGATGTGGTGCATCACATGGGAGATTAGACAAATGTACTCATGCCTAACTTAATCAAAATGACTAAAAACCTTGGGAACTTAAATGACCTTACTAAAAAAAATCAGCCATTTTTCTCATTAGGCAAACAAGATTGTCTCCAATATCGTGCCAACAATTATGCGAGAGCAAGTTTCATATCAAAAGAACACTCAAGAGTTCTGTCAAAGTTTACAACCATGCTCCTCAGACATACATGCAATATGCCTATGACTTCGAACTTGAAACAAAAAAAAGAGAAAATGAGAAGTATTGATCAATGAATCTGCAAACCCAAAAAGAAAGTGTTCAAGATGTACTAGACCCTGACAACAACAACAAAAAAGTATGCAGCTGGGGGGAGAGAGAGAGAGAGAGGGGGGGGGAGAGAGAAGGATCCATAGAGAGAGAGAGAGAGGGAGAAACAAACACATGCTTTTAAAGCCCAGTTATATGCAACAACAAATAAATTGCATAGGGGATTAAACAATTAAGTATACATACCATCTGTAGAGATGAAGAAAACAAAACTCCAAAGATAACACAATCAAGAGATAAATCAGTTCAGAGACCTACAAAAACAAAAACCACCACAAGTAAGAATCTGTCTATAGTCATATCCTATAACTATTGACCAACAATGTCTATTAAGTGTGCATGTTTGTCCCACAATGTGTGTCAATAAGTATATAAAAAGATAACATAATGATTTGCAAATTTATTTGGCAATGCCAAATATGTGATACAAAAATAGATTTGACGAAGAAACCCAATTCATGCCTATAAGAACAATAGCAAATTACATGGAACCATTTCAGTTAAAACACCGTTGAATTGAGCTAACCAACCCTCTACCCAACTAGACGGAATATCCATTGCATTATCCATTATGCCATGTCTATTTATGCAAAGTGTTCTCAGTTAAATTCAAGGCACCCATGTCCTTCCTCACGATCCCAACCCATGTTCTTGTTAGGTCATAAAACTTGAGATAAAACTGTATCGATTGCTCTAGTGTTTTCCTCAATTATAAATCATGAGTGAATCACTGACCATATTTTGAGCACATCTAAATGCAGCACACTCTAAAAGTTCATCTTTAACCATACATGTGCGTGTGAAATGGCCATGAATGCACATATACCGACTCAAATCATCAATACACATGCAGGTGTAATTTACATTGATTCAAAACTATTCCCATATATGTTTTTAACACATATAAAAGTTCACTAACTAACCAGAAGTAGCATTATTCCACCACATTCAACTTGATATTCCTAATATCAAGCCTAACATCAAGCATACAAAAATTAACTCTGTAACAGAGAAGAAGCATGTCAGGTCATGATCTACAGACCACATAGGGAGAGAAATTGCGAGAATGGTAAGCTCACTGGGGATGAGTGGAAATTATGTATAATCCCTTGGATTTCTGTTAGCTTTCCTGTATTAATACGCATGCGTGCACACAAAATCATAACATTACGAGCTTGATTTTTAAGGATCATAAGCAGACAATTGGCCTTGATTGGGTTTGGGCTAAGTTTTGTAACTTTTGCTTATTTTTCTCTGTTACGAAGTTTTTTATCTGACTAAATTTTTTTACTTTTTCAATGAACCACAAAAGTAAAATACTTTGATTGAAAAATGAAAAAAGTTTAGATGAAAATAAGCAACAAAAAAATTGTCAATAGCTTATTGACTTATCGGCTTATTTTGTCTCTTCTGAAATTTTTTAATATTTTGATCAAAAATAATAATTTTTTCCGCTCGTCTCGTCTCGATGAAATCCAAATTATACTTTTACAAAGATGGGAATTCGGTATATCCGAATTATACCGATTCAAGATAATCCAAGCTCTCGTGTTCCGGTATAAATCAGAGGTTTTTCCATGAAAAAGTCAACATCTTAACAATACAAGCGAAAAACTACGAGAGATTTTAACATATCAAAACGAGACAAATACAACTCCAACAGAAAACATCAAGCAACAATTACGATCAATAATCTGAAACAAGATTGAACTCAAAGAGAGAATTTGAACTCACCCCTAAAAGAATTAGGGTTTCACAGAGACGCGTCCAGGGTTTTGGCTCACGGCACGATCGTATGGAGAGAAACAGAGAAGCAACGGCAATCGGTCAAGGCCCGAGCGGCCGACCTAAAGCCGATCGAGTGAGAGTCCTTCTTTAATATGCCCATTTATCGAATGGGTTTAGAATAGGCCCAAATGTTAAAAAATAAACTTAGTGAGCTTACACAATCATAACTGCCACTCTCTATATATATATATATATATAGAACGGTCGATCTAAAGCCAATCGAGTGAGAGTTTCTCTTTAACAGGCCCATTTATCCAATAGGTTTAAAATAGGCTCAAATATAAAAAAAATGAGCCTAGTGGGTTTACACAATCATAACCGCCACTCTCTATATACATATATAGAACAGCCGACCTAAAGCCAATCGAGTGAGAGTCCCTCTTTAACAGGTCCATTTATCCAATAGGTTTAAAATAGGCTCAAATGTAAAAAAATGGACCTCGTGAGTTTACACGACCATAACTGCCACTGTATATATATATATATAGCGGCCCACCTAAAATCGACCGAGTAAGAGTCCCTCTTTAACAGGCCCATTTATCCGA
>JAOTRH010000016.1:5343379-5364822 GCA_034768845.1 Heliamphora exappendiculata | reverse complement strand
GGTGGGATTGGGTTTGGGGGTGGGTTTTCAGAGAGAGAGAGAGAGGGTGGTTTTTGGGTTTGGGTTTTCAGAGAGAGAGAGAGAGAGATGGTGGTTTTCAAGGGGGGTTTGGGATTGTTTGGGCTGAGGTGGTTTTTTGAGTGGTTTGAGAACGGTTTTTATTAAAATTTTAACTTATTGGTGTATTTGATGTTAAAATTAAACTTCATGGGAAGTTTGTGTCATTTTTGAAACCACATGGATGGTTAGTGTTTTTGTCAAAAATTTCAGAAGGGTCAGTGTAATTTCCCTTAAAAAATAAAAAAATAAGAACTATAAATTTATCACAGACCTCTCAATAGGGCTACTACTGAATTCGAGTTGCAATATTTTTCCCATTCACTTAGTTCTGCAAATATAACGTTATGACTTGTGTTGTGTGTATAAAACAAAATCCACATGGACAGTATCAAAAAATGTAGCAAAGCAAGCTAGATTAGAACCCTCCCAAGTGAAGTTTAGTCCTCAGTTGCAGTGGATGAATAGGTTGGGTATTTCCACAACATATCAGCCCATGTGCTCAAACCATCAGTAACCTCCTTAACGAGGGGTGCCACGTCCTCCACATTAACACGAATCTGTTGCTTGCTGTCTCTTTCCCGAAGTGTCACTGAAGAAGTTGAATCAACTGTAATAGCAAGTGGAACCCCAAGCTCGTCTGTTCTCGCATATCTCTTCCCTATTGATGTACCTGCAATAGAAAAAGACAGTACAGATGTATTAGTCACCAAGTTCATCATATTGCCAAAGACACAAATATATATCACAGGAAAAAAAGAGATCGACTACCTCTGGTGGAAAGGCAAATCAGATGAGTTAAAATAGAATATTAAACAAGAAACAACAGCATCACTTAAGGCACCACGAGGCACAACACTCAAACCTGAAAATCTGGGGAAGCGCATGGGAAGAACATGCTAATTTATGAAACCTCAAAACTTATTTGGATACCATATTCGATGAGGCAAAAGAGAGAGAGAGAGAGAGAGAGAGAAATGACATTATTCAGGCCAACCATTCTTATAGGTAAGCCAAAAAAAAAGGAAGGATTTTTGGGAGACCTATTTATTTATTCTTCCTCATTTTCCAGCCTAGAAGTAAGGAATTAAGCTTTTGATAATTTGATTTTCCTGTTCCTACTTTCCCCTTCATTGCCCTCAAAAAACCCAAGAACCAGACAAAGCTTAAGGATATGAAAACTCTTACAAAGGTTTTAGCAGATAATAGATCCAATCTTTATGTGTCAGGGACCAATTCGGTGACCACAATCTAGCTCGAAAACCGGTTCTCGGTAAATCTAAGCACAACTTTTTAGATGAGGGTACACTTACGCTTATATAATGAAAAAAAATTAAGTGACAACTTTTGTATTTGGCCAATATGAGATTTCATTCCACACCCTCCCTCATGTGCAGTATACTCATTTGGCAACACTTGTCGTGTGCAAGCCAGGACACACTCTACCCATTCCTAGTACTCTTAACTCTAATGCCATGTTAGAACTAATATTCTAGCTTATATTCAACCTCACATAACAAATTTACAAACTTTATAGGCGCATCGAAGAAAAGTATGCAAATTATTAGTGGACTTCCACTCCATCGGGTGTTTATGGACAGTGCAAGAATTGGGGAAAGTCAAAGGGTGTGGATCCCTTTTTTCTCGGCTGGTCAAGGGGGCATGTGCAGGATTTGGGGTTATTATAATTTTTTAGGTGGATTGCATTTGAAATGGGAAATAAAGGCTGGGTAATTGGTTTCTATACTTCATACAGAGCTCAGAGGGGGGGGAGGAATAAAAAGCTCTACTAGAGGGTTTAAGGCCGGTTTTGTGGTTTGGGTGGTCTTTTTTTTTTCCAGGGTTTTTGATTTTGGGTTAGTTGGTGATGGCCATTTTTTGTGGGCTGGCTTTGGGCTGTTGATATTAATGGGTGGGTTGGTAAGGTCATAGGTTCAAGGGGTCTCGTTTTCAGGTCAAGATCAGTGTCGGGTTAGGGTTTGGGAAGGGGTTAAATTAGATTTTGGGACAAAGATGTTTTGTTTTAGTTGGGTCTAATTGGTGAGGTAGGGTGGACTAGATCACGTTAGGGCCTTTCGGGTCTAGAAGGGTGAGCGAGGGTTGTGTTTCTTGTTGCGGATTGCAGCGCAAGGGGAAGGAGAGTTGGCTAGGGTTTCGACTGGGGGAGGAGATTGCAAGCGAGCAATTGTGTGAAGTGTGAACCTGAAAAGTGATGGTGGCGACGGTACAAGGGCATGGAGTGATTTCGCCGCCGATATCACGACAGCACTCTCTTTGTTCACTCATTGCCAATGGATCACGACTGCTAGATTCCAAAGGCTATGAATGTGTTCGATGGGCTAGGGTCCCGATGAAGGTCAGCACAGATCTGGTCAGTGGCCTTGGTCCCGATGATGCTCGTGAGTCGTGACTACTATTTTTTTCCCCAACATGGCAAAAGTGGAGGGGTTCTCTTCCTTCTCCTCTAGCAGCACGAGAGAGAAAGAGCACGACAACGGCTATGGTTTGGGTGCAAGAGAGGGTTTCTTGTGGTGACTGGATAAATGTTTGAAGCAAGGCAAAAGATCAATATTTGCTCGGATACCAAAATGATGTAGCACCAGTAGAGAAGAAGAGAACAAAATTAGGAGAAGAAGAACTGAGCTTAGAGAAGAGGACGCAAGATAGAAAAGACAAAACGGGAGAAAGAAACAACTCAACTTCAATTTTCATTCATCAAAGTCTTCTTAATACATCAAAAGACTTTATTTATAACCCTAAACCCTAATTAAAAAGGAAACTAAAATCCTTAATTAATGAAAACAAATAACAACATAAATGGAAACAAATAACATCTTAATACTATAAGAAAATAAAATATAAGATAATAAAATGCAATCCAAATTGATCTTTATTTTCATTTATTGTTCGCATCACTAGCTATTTCACCATAAAAGGAAAAGAAGTTTTTGTTAAACATGCATTCTAGCCATATCCTAGTATCCTTGGACATGAGAATTAAATGAGCCAGAAACTTAAAATATATATCTGGACCTGACACCCATACCCAACCCCGTGAAACATAGCTGATAGCACATAAAACAGGCAGTCAACGTTCTTACTTATATGCGTGGTGCATACCTGTTATATCAATCTTATATGAGATCCCAGCAGCAGTTAATGATTTGGCAATATGCTTTGCGACTTCTTCATACTGCTGATTCTGAACCAATGGAAATACAGTGCATTTGATAGGCGCCACAAGTGGAGGGAAACGGAAAACATTCAACTGTTCATCCCCTCCTTTACTAGGCCTTGTGTAGAAGGAGTGCTCATAAAGACAGTAAATTATCCTTCCGATACCAAATGATGGTTCAATTACTGATGGTGTGAAAACCCTTTGATGTTCCTTCTTCTTCTCCTTGAGGATTGTAACCATGCTCTTCTTTATAATAACACCTTTCCCAAGCGTGCAAACATGGAATTCTACCTCTCCCTTGGACTCCAAAGTGGCTTTCATTTCCATGGCTTCTACTTCCCCCATTGCCTGCATACCAACAGGAAATGTAGCACAAATAAAAAATTACCATCTTGGACAAACCACCCACCAGATTCCTGGGGGCATGAATTGCGCATATAATTGATTCCTCTTTCTTTTGATTAAGCATCGGTACCAATCCCCTTCCTTTTAACTCCAAAGTGAATAAAGAAAAAAGACACCAATTATGCCATACAGAGCTTCAGCCCTCGTGATGCAAACAAAAAATCAACATTCACTTTCCATCAAATCATTGTCTAGCAAATAATTTTTACTATACCTCCAATGCTTCAACCACCATCTTCTGGTTACCCTTGAATGCAAGGCCCAGCTCCTTCTTAACGGGAGTGATAACGAGTTTCTACATCAAAGGTAAAATACGATTATCAGGATTTCATAAAACTATTAGCATGTGCATGCAAACGTGTAGAGAAAGAGAGAGTTACCTCCACTTCTCTCGGTTCTGAAAATTTCTCAGATGCCACAAGGGGCACACCACTTTTATCCTACAATAAAGAAGTAATGAGAACTACTAAGTACTTCAGGATATATTTACATACTATTTTTTCCCGAAGAGACTTCTTAAGATATCAAAAACAATGTACTTCTATTTTGATCTTTGCACAATTATACATCTTTGTTGCAAGCTAAAAAAGAAAGATTTTCATTCTTTCTTTCATTTTTGGTAAGCCTTCCTACCACACAACTTGGTACAATTCAACTCACTTGTATCACTTACAAAAATTGAAACATTATAAACAGATAAGTCTATAGATGTTCACCAATTTTTCTTCTAAACGACATCAGTTCTTACTGTGTGAGCACGCAAATCATAAGCAGATCTGTCAGCAATACCGACACATTCAATCCATCCATAAGAGCATTCAATCTCAGCATCCCAACAATCTGCAGCATAATGTGCCATCTCATTTGCAAGATGTTGCCGGAACCGTAAGCGGTCCTTATCTATACCAAGGTATGTCAAGAATAAATATACCCTCCCAATAAAATAGCCTAGTGTTTCATTGTTGACAATTCCCTGACCAACAGAAAACACACAATGAGTTCCTCACCGTGTAAACATAGGGATTTTGTTGGGATAGAAAGAAAGAGGGGAGCAAGGTGTTAGAATGGCATCAGTCAAACCAACCTCCGAAACTGCTTCACCAAGGCGTATTCTCCTTGCTGATTGGCCAGATACCTGGTCTTGCCTTGGGAACATTAGAAATTCCAAGTTTGAGATCTCAGAAAATTTTGGGTGAAACTTGTCCTCGGGATCCACAAAATGTTCGATCTCAGCCAATGTAAACTCGCGAACTCTTAACAGACCTTGGCGAGGAGATATCTGCAATTTTTTTTTTTGAAGTCAATGCTGGATTCCAATTGGTTTCATCATTTGTAGACAAAGTGTTCAAATACCATTTCAACATAATGCTCTAATTATTACACTCAAAAGGTACTGAAAAAAAACTGAGATGAACTGGAAAAACAAACCTACTCCAAATGTTGAACAAATCAATTCATTGATCAAGAAAGATCAGTTTTCTTTTTATTTCTTCTTTCTATAAGTCTGAGAATATGAATTTTTCTGATCCTCATTATTCTTTGTATCATCCTATAAGTAATAAACAATATAGTAGTGGCACCTGAAACCAACTACTTCCCTTATTGTAAGAATAGTTTTCTATTCTTACATTGACTACAATTGGTAATGCTTATCTTACACTCCTTAGTCCTTACCCTTACTTCTAAAATACTATAGTTATTTCTGCTGCTCCTACTCCTTTTGCTTCTACTGTTGCTACCATTGACAACAACTACCATGCACCAGAATAATGGAAAGCAATTGAGTAAAAATTTCACTTCCAACGACAAGAATGAATTCCGCCTAAGCCACAAACAGGCAAGAACATTCAAGTAAGGCAGCAGTTAAAGAAGAATGGAACCTCGTTCCTAAAAGCTTGACCAATCTGAGCAGCAGCAAAAGGGAGCTTGTTGCCATTATAGTAGTATAAATCCTTGAAGTTCACAAAAATACCTTGGGCAGTTTCGGGGCGCAAATAGCTGCAGGATACATAATGAGAAATCATGACCAAAATTACCTACAAGAAACATGAATTGAAAGAAAATAAAAAAAAATAGGTAAGTGCTCCTAATGCTTATCAAAAACAAAAGAAATAAAGAGTTTTTTACAGGTTAGTTAAAACTTCAGGAAATAAAATTTTCAAGTATCATAAAAGTATTCTTACCCAGGGCTCAAACCTGACGGACCTATAGAGGTCTGAAACATTAAGTTGAATGGATAGGGAGCAGACAGGGGGTTCTTGGTATCAGGAGCGATAATACCATATTCCTTAATCTTTGCACCCAATTCTTCTGCAGAAAGATCATCCAATACAGCAATAACATGCCTGAACTCTGCTGCCTTCTCTGCTGTGATATTAGGATCTTTCTCAAGCTTGTCCTTGCAAAAATCTTTGAGTAAGTGGTCAGCACGGTAACATGTACCAGTCTTTTCATCTTTAACCATGAGGTCAGTAAACTTATCGACATGGCCCGACGCCTTTAGCACAATCTCTGGTGTTACACATGGGCAATCAACTTCCAACATGTTCTCTTCCAGAACAAAATGCTGCAAAATGAACAAAACGTGACGTTAAAATATTGTCAAATCTCAAAAAAGGCACAGGCCGTCACGGCACCGTGAACTATAAAACATAAACACTACTTGACAGTTTTAGTGAAGGATAGATCAGAACAAAAAAATAAATAAAAATATAGAGGTTTGAAAACATAAAAATACAAACCGGACAGTCAATTGCAGTCCAGTTGAGAACATTAATTGCACAATCTATGTCCGCCATGTAATCAAGTTTCCACAACGAAGTTGTTTTTTGCGCATGCATTGTCCCAACCCACATGCATTGTCCCAACCCACGAACTTAGGCTAAACAACTTAGGCTAACCAATGGCCAACAAGCTTGGATCTGGCATACATGCAAATATTGAATGAGGAATGGTTGTCCAAATTTCCGGAAAGAATCCAATTAATGCCCCACCAGTTTGCTGATTCCTATCCATTGTATGGAACATATTAAGAGATGCCATGCATAATGGCTTGCACAACAGTGGGTTCCTTTTTAAAAATATATATATATATATATATTAGTTACATCTAAACAGCAAGTAGCCGAGACAAGGATGGATGAAGGGGGGCTAGGGCAACCATCGCCCCAAGTTTTGCTTTTTTTTTTATAATATTATTTTAGTAATATAAGTTCAGAATATTTTCAAAGTATATAGCTTTGTCCCATAAGATTTTTGTTATGGTCCTAATTGGTAAATAACTAAATAAGACTTTTTTAGCTTCTTGGCTAAAATGCCAAAAAACAGCCTTCTCCATTTGGATTAGAAGTCAAAAGGCCAATAAGTAACTAATACACCAATAAATTAGACCACTCCATTCAAACTCCCATTTCATTCACGACTTCTACTTCAAAAGTTATTTAAATGATAATTTATAAATCTTATAATCAATTATATAAGAGGACAATATTATTAACTTGAGCCAAAAAGCAAAAAAACCAATGTTTTACCAAAACAACCAACTCAAAAAGAACAAAAAAAAACTAACTTCTAAGCTAATTTGTCAAACAAACTAGTTCGATTCAAATTAGCTTCTAGGCTGGAAAAAGAAAAAATGATAGCTTTTAAGCTAGTTGCTAATGAGGACCTATATATACATTAGTACCCTTTTAATTAAAATCATGCATTCGTGCCTGATAGAGTTAGTATCTATATATCTATGGTGAATGCAAAAAAACAGAAAATGAATTTCAAACACAAGAATTTTGGCACTCCATTTACAAGTCCTACAAGCAATATAAATTCATAGCAACCTCCACTATTCGGGGAAATGGGATAAGGCAACAGTATTACATTAGAAAGCAATCAAAATTTACAGAAGCTTTACATATACACACACACACACAATTATATACAGGCAACAAGTCATTTTGGTGAAGCCAACTCACACTTTTATCATTCCAAAATTGCCCTCCATAAAAACTAAATTTCCCCTATTGTTCTCTATTTGCTATAACTGTTCATCCACTAACTATAAGGGCATTCAAATATAAAAAAAATCCATGTAACTGCTTCAATTTTATTCTGCAACTCTTTCCCATTTTTATAATAAATTAAATATTGCACACATATACCGGTGTTTGGGGTTGCTTCTCCGGCAAACTTTTAGCTTTGTATTATTAATTTTAGTAATAAGTTCACATTTTTTTTCAATCACTCACAACTTTTGCGGTTCCGATTTAAGCGATAACTAAGTTTTTTTTCTATTTTAACTATAATTTAACATATTCACCAAGCCCTCACAACTTCTGTCAATTACATCCAATAAGCTATTAGTTTCAGCCAAACACCCACAATGTGTGACACGGACACTAGTATGTGTGTGTGACAGTATATATAGATACGTATGTATCTATAGATATGAATCGGAAGTCACAAAATCGTATGGGAATCTCAGTCAGATGAACCAGTCTTAAATGTCAGTTCACGGCGCCAACGGATTGAGGAACGAGGAAAGAAGAATCGCCAGAGAAACTGACCTGACGCCAGAAGGCGAGGACATTGGACTTGACGGCGCAACCGGGAGGGCCGTAGTCGTAGAGACCGGCGACGCCGCGGTAGATCTTGAACGAGGGCACGTAGAAGAGGCGGCGCTCGAGCGTGTTGACCACCGCCTGACGGAAAGCTTCTCTGTTGAGGGCTTCTCGTGAGGCGTCCATTTCTGGGGCAGAGCGAAGGAATCGAATCCCTGCGGGGAAGAACGGGGCGTGGTTTCGTCTGTGTGTAGATATACACTTATATAGATGCGTACCTGTGTGTAAATGGGGCCGAATTACGGTGGTATGGTGGTGGAGAAGATGTGCCGCCACTGTGTGGATTCAGTTGGATATTGTGGATATTGAAGAACTGGCTCTGCCTCGATGCGGCTTGACGACAAGGGTCTGATATATTTTTGGAAAAAAAAAATGCGCAGATATACGGATGATCGATCAAAAATAAAAATTCAAGACAATTATGAGAATTCTTAAGAGTTTATGAGATTATAAACTCATATTTGTAAAAAAAATTATAATCGTCTGGTGTCTATATTTTTATTGATCATACATATTTGTGCAAATAGAACAGCTCAATATTTTTAGGGCGATTTTAACAGTATTCAGTTATTGTTGTAAAATAACTGGTAGGAAATTTTTTTTTTTAACCAAGTCTGTCTAAATGGAGAAGAGTTCCTGATGTGATTGATGCTGTGAGCTTAAATTTGATTTTTTTTTTAATTTTAAAATTTAATTAAAATTATTTATTATGATAGATTAATTAATTAAAAATTTTTAAAATAAATAAATATATCAGACATTGTTATTTATGTGATTAAAATATATTTATTTTAAAAAAATTATTTAATTTATAATATTTTAAAAATAAATTATCAAATAAATGTATCTATATTATATAACTAATAATGTTAGAGTAACTTAATTTTTTACAAATATCAATTATTTGAGGGTTATAATGTAATGATAATTTTAATTAAGTTTTAAAATTTTAAATAAAATACTCAGCAACAACAATCTTGTTGTGAGTGAGCTCACGGTAGAAATATTAAGTTTCTATATAAATAAAATATGATAAAAATTAATTTTTTCTCTTTTATTAATTTAAATAAATAAATTTTTTTAATTTTTTCTTATAATTTAAATACAAAAAAATATTTTTTTTTATTTTTTATTAATAACCATATGAGCTGTAAATGCATACATTATTTTTAAATATACATATCAAATTTTCATGACAATCTTAAATTACTATAAGAGACACAGTACTAAATCTTTTTCTTCTAATTCAATTTTCTATTTCTCCATCTCCAATCACCACTCTTTCTCCTTTTTCTCTTCTCCCTCTTTTCTTTTTCTACAAACTTTAGATATAAGAATAGTCCAATTGAGAGACACTTTTTTTTCCATTTTTAGATAAATGAAAACTCAGGTCCATCGAGGCCCTAGCGACTTTAGTGTCAGAATTGTTAAATTTTTTCAAAATCTTGTCAACATAATGAGTTTAAAACAATATAAGGTCGTCCAATATTCTGATGATCTGAACATCCAGAATCACATTTGCGAGACCCATATCTTTCATGTTAAACTTTAAATTCAACATATTTTTAGTAAACTAAATAAAATTGTCGTTATTTCTTACAATGAGCATGTCATCAACGTAGAGACACAAAATGACATAATATTCATCAATGTCTTTGACATATGCACACTTGTCACATTCGTTGACTCGAAACCCATGAGACAATACTACATTATCAAACTTTTCATGCTATTATTTAAGAACTTATTTTAGACCGTACAAAGATCTAACTGACCTACAGACTTTTTTTTTAGACCAAGAAAAATTATTAGGTTATTTCATATAAATTTTTTTATTTAAATTTTTATTTAAAAAAATAATTTTTATATTCATATGGTGTATCGCTAAATTTTGTATGGCTGCAATAGAAAAAGAGTAGAAGGGATGAATGGTGCAAAGTGGGGAGGGGGGCATCACGCGCTGTATGAGAGGTGACAAGGGGCAAGAAAAGATCAACAAAAGTAACAGAGAGTGGAAGAGGGATCGTTGATGCCGACTAATGGTGGCTGAAGGTGGAGAAGAAAGGGAGTGATTGACGAGAAATAATACTAGGATTTTGTTTTTAATAATAATTTTGTATTGTTAAGAATTTTGACAAGCGTATTTAGTAATGTTGTGTGTATTTAGAGTAATTCTATTTTTTTTTTGCATGTTTAGAATAAAATTGAAATTGATTTTTTTCCTTATTTTTTAATTTGTAAAAAAAACATAAATGTAAAAAATTTTGATTACAAAAAGTTTACCACAGATAAAAATATAAATATAAATAAGAAAACATAAATGTAAAAAAATGTTAACTATGATTTTTATTTATTTATTTATATTTATAGACAAGAAAACTAGTGTTGGAAAAGAAATAATTTAAAATTATTTTTTTTTATGTAAATGAAAATTAGGTGAAGATAGTAATTGAATAATTACCATTATAAGGAGTGTGCCATTTGGTAGCACTTATTCGTTATGAATAGGCTTAACTCTTTGTTTCGTGACTATTTTGAATAGTTACGAATACGTTTATATATTGGTTACTTCTTTTTTGATTTTACATATAGAATTTTTATAGGTTACATTACATGCATAATGTCGAAATCTATTCAAAGGAGTACAAAATATTGTTCTGTTCGCCGGAGCATGCAAATTGCAGTGATTCTTTTGTGTGCGAGAGACTAAGTAATTATAGGAGACAGACGTCCGAACTTATAAGCACCACTGCGATTGGCGAATCTGCTTTAAAGACAGAGTGTGCTACACTTGTCTTAGTCTATTTTCTGTCTATTCTGAATCCATAATACCGTGAGCTTAAATTTTAATTTCGTTACTTTTATATTCTGTTTTAATATCATGTATAACAAACTCTTTTTGTTTTTAAAATATCAATTTATTTTTACAATTTTAAATTATTCCAACAAACAGGTGGTTTGTAACTATAAATAAGACATAAAGAACATTTAAAAGTCCTGATAAATTGTAAAATTATTCAAAAATTATTTTATGATATATTTTATTTCTCCTTTGTAATAAATAAATAAATAATATGAAATAAACAAATAAGTAATTACATTAAACGGGCTGACTCCATAGTACCTGCACAGGCCCAGGCCCAGGAACAGGACCAGGCCCATCCCTCGCCAATTACAAAGGCTTAACAAACACGAAAGCGGGCGAGTTGTCTTCTAGCCTTGTGATTGTAGAGAAGAAAATGCGGAGATCTGCCAGGAATAGACTTTCTTCTTCTTCTTCATGTCTGTCATGGCGTCTGAACCACACAGCGAAAGCGGCGATGTTTGCCAGTGACAATAATTTGATTACTCCGGTCAATGGTGACCTCCCTTCGCTAATTTTCTCCCCAATTTCACCTTTTTCTCCATCCAATTTTCGTCATTCGAATACAGGTTAGTACTCTCTCTCTCTCTCTCTCTCTATCTCTCTCTCTCTCTCAAAATGATTTGATTTATATGTTTTCTGAAATTTGAATGTTGGGCCACACCTCAATTCAGATGCGTATTCAGTATTTTATGTGGCTATATTAATCAGGGGTTACTGCTACCTTGGGGGACTAAAATTTTAGTGATAGGTTCTATAGGAGCTGGACTATCCTATTTGGTCAAATACCTGGCGACAAACTCCTATGTTGCTTTCATTTGATGCAGACCAGGGGTTAGCTTGGGCCTTGATACATTATGAATCGTTGCTGTGAAGAGCTGTATCTGATGATGACAATTCAAATTTTTATGACACCTTTAGCTCATGATAGTTTTAGAATTTTGGTGGTTTTATGCACTTTACGATGGTAATATTAGTTGAATGGGAGTATTTACCTGTTCTTGAGCTACCCTATGATTTTTGAGTTTGAAAAATTACCGGTTGAACAAAGACTGATCAAAGACTATAATCGCATGATCGGATCACATTTATCTTTCAAAAGATAACGAAAAGTATAATTTTAAAATTAAACTGTTTATTTTCCACTAATTGGTTCTCATTTATAAGATGGTGAAAGGCTTTCAGGGATTCGACAAAAATAAAAAAGAAAAGAAAAGAAAAAAGAAAGGCTTTCAGGGCTTCCCTAGAACCTCCAAGAATTTTATTTTATATATATATATATATATTGTTGAATCTTACTTTTCATTTGGATGCAGTAATCTGTTAATACCATAACTAATGGGAGAGAGCTCAAGGTGCTGGTGAGGTTTTGACTAATGATATGAAGTTGGCATTTTATATTCATCCCGTTGTTCAGTTTAGAATTTTTCTCTCTTTTACTATTTTCAATTGATTGAATCATATATTTATCTCAGTGTGCTTGTATTTTGTCATCCACTCATGATGTCTTTGCTTACTTCATTTTCCTGTAAAAAGAAGTTATATCCTTGAACACCCTATGCAAAAGAATAAAGATAGAAAGGAATATTAATCTAAGGTTTATTAGTATACATCATCTGCTTTATCCTTGTCTCTTGCATTTTTTGTTTTCTATATTGTGCACAAGAACATTCTATCATGGTGTGTGTCATGTATATTGTACAGGGGTTGATCCACACGCAGTAGATCAATAAGAGAAAACCAGCATTTGGTGAGCTTCCAGGTGAGGTTAGGCTTATCTGTAAGACAATAACTGGTGGGGTTGATTGGAGGGAAAACCCCTCTGATGCTTTATAGAGAGAGGAAGAAGATTAACTTTATAGAGAGAGTGGCTGGTTTAAACCGAAAATTATGCATACCTTTGAAAGGGTGGTATATCTTCTTTATATAGGAAGGTTAAGATTTGAGTTTGGGATATCATCATAAGCAATCCCATCAAGCCCTATTCTCTATCAGGTGAGAGCTGCCTTCTGCACCCACTATGATGGAAACGTGGAGTGCCTTTTCGGTTTTGTCAGGGATCATACCAACTAATCAGATTTTCTTCGATTGCTTGTTAAGTTAGCTTTCACCTCTCAGTTCAATATGACCGTGCTCGGCTCTATATGGACCAAGCTCGGACAGCTTGCACTTGGGCTTCAGCCCATTCTTGGCCAACTTGGCCCTCAGTCACCTGCTGCTCCCACTATGATGGAAATGTGGAGTGTTTTTTTTTTTTTTGGTTTTTTCAACAATTATACCAACTAATTAGATTTTCTTCGATTGCTTGTTAAGTCAGCTTTTGCTGCTCGGTTCGGCATGGACCATGCTTGGCTCTGTATGGACCGAGCTCAACCTATTCAGCACTTGGGCTTTGTCCTATTCTTGTCCAGCTTGGCCATCCCTGGGCTTGGCTTGTGGGTTGGGACCCGGCCCATTCCAGATGAGCCCAACCCATGGTTTTGAGTCCAGTTCATTCTGGACCCGCCCCCTTCATATATCATGTTGTTACACTGTTTTAATAGGTAATGCAGTCCCTGTTACTCTAAAATGATACAATGTTTTAATGGGTCTTGCAGTCCCTGTTACTCTTTCCAGATGATCGTGTATAGATATATGAAACTCTTATCTTGAAAATAGTTTCCATAAGAAGTCTTTGTTCCCCTTTAAACTGATTTTCATGGGACAATCCTTTCAGACCATCAAATGCTCACCCGTGAACTTGAAGCATGTAAACTGTCTTCTAACTTGAGAGCTGCAACTGGGATCCACACTAGAATTACTAAACTCGGTTATGGTGTGTATCAATCTCTGTTACCATCTCTGACTTCAATATACGTATCTTGTGGTTTCCCCAATCTTGCTCGTCAGCTTCTTAAGGAAATTCCTTGTTTGGATTTTGACCTGACCTCTGCCAATTCGATTATTGCAATTTCTATGAAGATAGGAGAAACTGATATTGCGAAGAAGGTATTTCATAACATGCCCACCCGTGATGTAGTCTCTTGGAACTCAATGATTGGAGGTTGTGTAAAAAATGCACACTTTGAAGAGGCTTTAAGGATCTTCCAGGAGATGTTGAGCTCAAATGTTGACCCGGATGGGTTTACATTTGCATCTGTTATTAGTGGGTGTGCGCGGCTAGGTGCTCGTGATCATGCTAAATGGATACATGGTTTGATGATTGAGAAGAAAATTGGGTTAAATTACATATTGGGATCTGCACTTATAGATATGTACTCAAAATGTGGAAGAATTGAAACTGCAAAAGAGATTTTCGAAACTATTCAAAGAAATGACATCTCTGTTTGGAATGCAATGATCAATGGGCTAGCAGTTCATGGGCTTGCTTTAGATGCAATTGTAATATTCTCACGTATGGAGTTGGAAAATATTTCACCTGATTCTATAACTTTCACTGGAATTCTTACAGCATGTAGCCACTGTGGGTTGGTTGATCAGGGACACAAGTACTTTGATTTGATGAGGCGTTACTCAATTCAACCGCAGCTTGAGCATTATGGAGCTATGGTTGATCTCTTTGGTCGAGCTGGACATCTAGATGAAGCTTATGCAGTAATTAAAGAAATGCCAATGGAGCCTGATGTTGTTATCTGGAGAGCACTTCTCAGTGCATGTAGAACTCAGAGAAATCCTGACTTGGGCGAAGTTGCTATTAAGAAAATTAAACATCTCAACAGTGGGGATTATGTTTTGCTATCAAATATTTATTGTTCTGTAAACAAATGGGGTAGCGCTGAGAGAGTGAGGGAGACAATGAAAAAGAACGGACTTCGTAAGAATAGTGGAAAAAGTTGGATTGAGATGGCAGGTGCCATTCATCATTTTAAAGCTGGTGATGTATCACATTTGGAAAGAGAAACAATATACAAGGTGTTGGAAGGACTGATTCGAAGGATCAAAATGGAGGGATTTATTCCTACAACAGAGTTGGTAATGATGGATGTATCTGATGAGGAAAAAGAGGAAAATCTGAATTATCATAGTGAGAAATTGGCATTGGCATATGGAGTCTTGAAAACTAGCCCTGGAACAGAGATCCAGATTACCAAAAACCTCCGTACTTGTCTTGACTGTCATTGGTGGATGAAAACGGTTTCAAGGGTACTTAGCAGGGTTATAGTTGTAAGGGACCGCATCCGTTTTCATCGGTTTGAGGGTGGTGTGTGTACGTGTGGAGATTATTGGTAATGATAGTCAACGTTAAGGTACCTTGAAACAAAGGGATTACCTTGGTAAACGAGGTGCTTCCTTACCAAGTTGATGCCCTAGTTATAGACTCACTGCTGGGACCTGCAGTTACCGCTTCCCTTTTACCCTCCTACGTATTGTCAGAAGTGGGAAAAAAGGTACCTTGAAGTCTTTAATTAGAGTGCATGCGCTGAGCTATGCTATGAAGGGGATCAGTTTCTTCTTCAAAATCCGAATTCTCACAGTGGGAAATTTGCATCGGTATATGGAATCTTGAAAACTAGCCTTGAAACAGAGATCCAGATTACAAAAAAACTTTGGACTTATCTTGGCTTTCATTTTGGATGAAAGTAGTTTCAAGGATGCTTAACAAGTTAACAGGGTTATAATTGTGAGGGAACACATCCTTTTCATTGGTTTGGCAGTGGTTTATGTACTGTGGAGATTATTGGGAGTAAACTTTAAGGTACCATGGCATACCACAAAAATTATAATAAAATTACTTTGTCTTACTCCTCAATTTACCCCTTTTCACCAGAATTCCAGCTCGGCTAAATTTGTTTGATGCATATTCCCTTAATTGTGGGAGGCTTTCCTGCATAAAAGGTCAAATAAATTAGCTTTACACTCTCACTCACTCTTTATGAATGATCATTGGGCAATTAGTATCTGACGATCAAAATTGTTTGATCGCCATTGCACAGTATAATGTTTACAAGTGGTGGTTCATTATTATTCACACATGGGCTCAAATAAATTGCTAATTTTTCTTCTTTAAATCCTATCCATTCGGGTAATGGTTGGGCAGTATCTTTAGTACTAGCAATGTTATTCTTGATGGTATTCCAAATCATATACAGAAGGTTGTCTTGATATCATTGGATTCTTGTTTGATGTCCAGGGTTTTGCTTCTAAATCACTTGCTCTGGGCCTCTGGCACACAATGGCTGTAATGTTGGACCATCCAGCAGGTGGTGGCAGCAAATAATCCATAAGTGAGAATTGGGTAACGCTGGGCACAAGCATAAATATTTATCCCCTGGCGATTCCGTCACCTTGCAGTTGCCTACTTTGCCCCGACAGATGCAAGTCATATGCGCCTCCCTGATTTTCAATTTCACAAACATGTTTACCAGAAAGGATGCTCTAGCAAGTGTATTATGTGCGAATGGAATTCTTTTTAAATTTTCTTAGAAATCCTAAATTTTGTTGAACGGGGACAACCATCAATATTTTGGCAGTGAATAGTTGCGGTGCTATGTTCTTATATGTTGAGGACTACTCTGGAATTGAGAAATCGAGAATTAATATCACAAAGTTGTTACTACAAGCAATTGATGAGGTGGGTCCTTCTAATGTAATCTGTGGTCGACAATGCTTCAAATTGTAAGGTAGCAAAAAGGAATTAGAACACTTATTGGTTTATCCATAATATCAAACGAAACATGTTTTTTGTTTTTCTAAGTTGTAGTTTTATTTGTATATTATTGTTTACAAGTCCCTTTTCATTAATTTTATTTTTGTTCTTATTTGGTGATGAAATCATAAAATATGTTAAATGCAACACGGGCTGATATGTTGGTTTTCATTCATTCCTACATTTAGTTATCAACAAACACCACATGGTTTAATATTTCATGGCCAAAGTTAAACACCAACAACTAATTCAATGTCTCAAGTGGAGAGCTCAATAATCTCAAATATCTATCTCATTTGATGAGCAGATAGAGCACCATTATCCTTCAAGGACAAGCAAAAGAGGCCAGCATGACTTATTTTTGTGTTTTTTTCTGACTTCCAAATTTGAAAAACCCTTACATGAGCTACTTTCTATTTTTAATTTTGTGGGATCGGTTTTTTGTTATTACAACGTTTGCTATGATATCTTGGATCATTTGAATATTAGGATGATCAAAATGACTTTTTGTGTGCATTTGTATTCATTTAAGTTAATAAACTCTTATATTTACATTGAGAAAAAAATACAAATTGCATGTTGATGCCATGAATAAAATATATAGTAACTGACAATGTGAATATATTATTAAAACGATCCAAAAAAGTTGTTCCACGTTCCAAACAGATGTATTCTGTTATGATTAAACGATTCGAAGAAGCCTACCCTGACTATACTACGTTCTGGGAGGTATGACATATTGCGTTTCCGTACCCATTCTCGTTCTGCGTTTCAATAACTTTGCTCTACTCTCAATATTACTTGAGCTTGATGTTTTCAGCATTGAGCCAAAAATTTAAATTGGACTCAAAGTAGGTTATTTGATAACTTAGGTTTTAAGTTAAATTTTTTAAAATCGATTGTTTGGGTAAAAAATTAACTTTTTTGCTTTTTGTTCAAAGTTGGCAATTTTACCTTTATATATATTCGGTATTAACAATTATATGTAGTTGGTAGTTGTAGTAAATAAGTTATGAATAAGAAGTATTATTGTATTTTAAAAATGGTGAGAGTTTGAATAGAATATTCTAAGTGTTTATATTTTGATTTGATTTTTTGGCTTTTTAATTTTTTTGTTTTTTTGCCAACGTTTGGCATTTGTAGCCAAAAAGCTAAAAAGTTAAGGTTGCCGATCAAGGCCTTTGTGTGCCAAGTGATGAGGGGAAGATGATATAATCAGGTGCCGAACTTGAAGAGGACATCAACTTGGCAAAGTGTTTGATCTTGGTTCTAGATTGGTTCTTAGGAGTTAGCTAGGGTAAAGAAGTTGCACTTTCTTTTTTGTTAATCACATTCTTATAGTAAGAACAGGAGATATTTCTCGATCAATCCCTTTACCCTTCATCTTTTGAGAATCAAAAAGTTCCTTTTTAAGTTTGAATTTGTTCATTTGGATTCTGGCCTCTTCTACCTCATTTTTGTTGACTTATTTTATTTAATATTTTTAATATTTTTCTATCTTTTTTATCATTCCTTAAGTCCCATAGGTTTAATCCCGTAGATTGTGACTCATTTCACATTGGGTGAGGGATATGGAGGTCCCCACGATTTCGAATTTCATTCCCATATTAGAAGCTAGTGATGCAGTTGTATTTCCTAGTCATGCCTCCGAAGGTATTTGTGATGGTATCTCTTAGGGAGTGCCCATACAATATGGACGCTCCCCTTCCTCTTTTATAAATTAATTAGGTTTTTGTCTTAAAGACTGTCCAACTATGGGTGAAATATATAAAAGATGGATAATATGCTAGACAAAATTAAAGATATTTTGAAAATAACCAGTATGAAGATGCATTTACACATCAAGACAACTATGCATTGTTTTGGATTGCTAAACATAGGTTGGTAGCCGGCTGAATACAAGTTCTTCTTTAAGATATTAGACAGTTCTTTTCCTTGAAAACTCAAATGCAGATATCTCAAGGGTCAGGTACAGCGTGAGAAAGGTAAAGAAATCATGCCCTTAGAAGTTTAACAGAGACATTACTTATTTCTAGAGCATGA
This sequence comes from Heliamphora exappendiculata, assembly GCA_034768845.1. Taxonomy (NCBI): domain Eukaryota; kingdom Viridiplantae; phylum Streptophyta; class Magnoliopsida; order Ericales; family Sarraceniaceae; genus Heliamphora; species Heliamphora exappendiculata. The sequence goes on along the minus strand of JAOTRH010000016.1, from coordinate 5,346,016 downwards.
TTAGTTCTGTGGAGACCAGTGGAAGACTTATTTAATCCATGGCATAGCGCTAACTAGCTGTCCTCGATGGGAACTAATGGTAGTTGACCTCCATAAATCTGCGGAAGCTGGCTCTCATCGATTCCTTCTAGGAGAGTCGACTTCAGTTTCTTATTTTCCACGAATACAATCTGGAAGGGAACATAAGACAAATTGGTTAGTTCACCATGTTAGCAATACAATTTATGGTTAGACATGTACGTCTCTGTCTATACAATGAAATGTTTATAGAATGTTAAGCTTCAATTGTGCACGTGAACATATGGAAACAAATACTTCCAAATTTTACCTTCTTCCTGGTATTGTTATCGATGAATGGATGTACAACCTTCCAAACTGCCATAAATACGTAGGGCACGTGTATGATAAACAACTTCCCAAGTCTTTCTGGATAGTAGTCCTGCCATTGACAGCAATTAAGGTTTTTGAGTTACACGTACTTGGAGTGTCGCCCACATACCAATTGTATGCATGCAATATAGATGCTCATCCGTTTTTTTTTCTGTATTCATATTAGGACAGCCCAATGGGCTATCGTTAAGAGCTTAATGGGGACAAAAAAAGTTTCAAGATCAATCCACTTTTAGAGGTAGAGCCTACTACTTTTAAATATATCATTATAATTTGCACAGATATTAATACACTTTTTATCTCTTAGCATTTTGCTTCACGTTGTAACACATCTCTTCAAGTAAAAACTGACAGTTGGAACACTGCAGGACAGATGCAAGTAGGTGATAGAGTGAGTTTGAAGTTTTAGAAGATCAAGTTTCCAGAAGTCCCTAGTGTTTTTCTCTGTCGACAAGATCTTGATCGAGTTGAATTGAATTTGAACTGAAGAATTTCAGCAATACATAAGGAAGACAACTAGACCTGCAAAATGGAAAGAGCTCCCAGGTATCCACGAATGTCACTGTTTGCATATCCCCATCCTTCAAGATCACCTATGACAGCAAACTTCTCCTGTCCTGCTGGCATCCTGAGACATCAAAGTGACCACCATGTACAACTCGAAAACACAGATTCCATATACCTCTTTATTATCAATAAGGGTCCGCTGTCGTGTGCTTGTCATGTTAGGCTGTGTTTGGTAACGTTTACTGTTTTAAAAAACAAATGTGTTTGTTTTTATTAAAAGAAAATGTGTGGTGCACAAGAAAACGTGTTTGGTGGGTTGTGAAAAGTGGTAGGTAGAGGTGGTAGCCTGTGGTGGTGGGGTTGATGCTGCGGTGGTTGCCGACAGCGGCTGGCTATTGGGGGACTGGTTAGAGATGATGAAGGCAGGGGCTGGTGGTGGTGATGCTCGGCATGGGACAGCCTGAGGCAATGGGAGGACCAGAGGTGGTTGCGGGCAATGGGATAATTGGCAATGGTTGCTGCCGCTGGTTGCAGTGGCGGGATGTGTTGGCTAGTGGTGGAATTTTTTTTGAAAATAAAATAAAAAATGAAAATATTTTTTATTTAGTAAAATTTTAGTATATTTTAAAAACAGTTTAATTATTTTGTAAACAGAAATAGTTATATCTAGCTTGTTTTTTTTTCTAATTTTGAATTTAAATAAAAACAGAAACAGAAACAGAAAATTTACGTTGATGTCACGGAACTGAGTCTTAGCTTCCATCTTTATGCTGTAGGAATGTGTAGTTGTGTGTGTGGGAGAGAGAATAAAGAGCTTATAGAATAAGTATTACCTTGAACATAATTTGTCGAGAGCAAAGACTACAAAACCTGTGAACAGAATTAATTAGTTCAACTTTTTTGTTGTCATCGTCTAATTGGTAAACGGGTTCTGTTAGGTGCACAAAATTTAACACTCTTTTTACACTAGCAATTAACTCTTTACGAAGAGAAATGTGTCTAATTTTGTGTAAGTTGTCAGTGGACATATCATTTTTGTTAATAAATTGAATGAAAAATTCTTCGTCTTTCAATCTTACTTTGAGACTGAAACTTTGATCATAATCTAAGCATCGGGGAAAAAAAAAAAGAAGCTGGAAAGATAGTGAACGTACGTTTGAACTCGTCAAGACCTCCTTTCCTGGGGAAATGCCTATTGGCGAAGACAACCGTTATGGGGCGTCCCTCTTTATCCAGACCTTGCATGAACATCTTGTTATTTGCGAGTTCATTTGGTATCTCCGACGCTGATACGACACCATTTGGAACAGTTGTTCGTCTCCATTTCAGGTATTTTAGGAACATTGCGGAAGCCTTTTCTATGTCAAGATCCCGAGCTCGAAGGAACCTTCTGATCATAAAATCATCTGCATCCTGCAAATCCAATTTCCCAAAAGATTCCACCCAAGTCACTGATCTGATCCTAGCATATGAACAGCGAAACAAACGGGCTTTCAGTAACTACTTTTGCCAAAGATGCGGAGAGATTACAACGCCATTTTAATTGAATGTAGAACAAATGCGATAAAACCCGACTCATGGTGATCGATTTTTTATTTGATTGTTTGCAGTCTTTTAGTGTGTTATAATAATGCTTCATTATATGAAGATTTGTGATTCTCTCTGCATGAAAATTTATGGTAATTCTTGTGTGTGGTTGTTTGTTTGTTTGTTTGTTTGTTTGTTTTTCCTTATGGGGGG
>JAOTRH010000016.1:5331090-5343279 GCA_034768845.1 Heliamphora exappendiculata | reverse complement strand
AATGTTTCATGTGCGTGTAATACTGATTATTATTGTATACAAATACTAAGAATAACTAAAATAAAAAAATTATAAAAATAAAATATGTTAATTATGAATTATGAGAATTTAAGAATAATAAAATTTTAAAAATAAAACTAAAAAAATAATTTAAAAAGTAAGTGATTTTGTAACTACTTTTATAAATTTTAAAATTTTAAAATTAAAATTATTACAAGAATAATTTTAAAACAAAAATAACGACCAAATTAAAGTCAAATATATTTTTTTAATAATAGTGCAATTAGTATAAACATATGCACATGGATATTTAGATACTGATGGTGAAATTAGCAAACGAAATACTATTTGAGAAAAGTACAGTCAAATACCTTAAAATACAGGTATATGAGTGAGGATGGAGGGAGGAAGAAGGAACATAAACTTAGGGGGAGGTTGAAGGTTGAACATCCTTGACTTGTGTATGAATCTTCAATACTACTCTGTTTTTGAAGATCGAGACTTGCCATCAAACCAGAAAGCTCCTCCTCTCTTTCACAATCTTCTACCCACAATTTTTTTTCCTATATTCCAAAGGAAAATCTTTGAATAGCTCTCACAACCAAACCAATTAACTAAATCTCTTTCTCCCATCTTCCTCGCTCGCTGTTTTTCCAAGCAATTCCACAAGCCCATTTGGCCATTTCTCTTCTAATCCTCCTCTCTTTCTGAGCTGTCTCTTTCTCTTCCACCTTAAATTCACCAAATTTTCTCTATAGAGGCTCAAATTCCCCATTTGCAAGAAAACTCTTCCAACCACTACCCATTTTCTTTACTAACGACGTGCCAACTATCTGTATCTATCCTTCCAATTAAGTAGAACCCTTGTTTATCGACTTCTCTGGGGCTTAAATTTTAACACCCTTTCTGGGTTTCATCTTTGGCTTCAATTTTATTGTTTCTTTTTTTGAATTTGGATTTGTTCTAAAGAGATGAAAGATCGGAGGTTTGGTTTTGTTGGGCTTCTCTATTTTGCGCTTGTGCTCAGGATTGGTGCTGTGGAAGTAGGCAGGGGTCAACAAACTGAGCGAATCTCAGGTTTGGATCGTCACAATCTTTGGATTTTATCTATGTTGATTTGTTTCTATGGATTTTTTTTTTGGTCTACTCGATTGTTTCCTTTTGGGTTGATTTTTATTTTTAATTTTAAATTATATTGCACCTGGATTAACTTCTTTTGACTTTCATTTGAAATTTATGGGTGATGTAGGGTTTGGATTTGTTTCCTTTCTTGGGGCTACTGATTTGTGCAAGTTGAGAACCCAAAAATCTAAGAAAAGAAAGGGGAAAAAAAAGGAATTAAGAGCAGGGTTTCTTTTAATGTGGCTTCATGTGGTTACTTGCCCTAACATGGAATTTAAAATGTAAAATTGCTCTTCCAATTATTATTATTATTATTATTATTATTATTATTATTATTATTATTATTTATTTTCTTTCAATCAATTAAACCCCATAGATCTTGTAAGATTGATCAGCATCCTGTCTAGTGTTAAGCAGGGAAATTTTCATGTTTTTAAAGCTCCTAGTTGATCAGTTCTCGACTTGGAACATAGTTAGATTAGATTCACTCCTTTGATCTGAAGGTATATTCACTAGAGAGAGCACTGCTTCTAGTCAAGGCATAAGTTCGACATTGTGTTAGAAGTTAGAACAAAGGTTCTTGGCATTTTCTGTTAGGTAATATATATCAATGGGGGGGTGGAATAGTGATTCTAGTGAGTTATTTGGGTTAAGTTGTGACTGCATTTCCTTTTATTGATAAGAAGGTTAGTTTCTTGTAATAGGAAAACACAAAAGAAAAGGGATTATCTAATTCTGCTGTGCCGCCTCATCATAATTTGGCGGTCTTGTTTTCAAATCCTTGGTGATAAGAAAAGAGTTGTTAAAAGGACTTGTTTATTTTTATGGGTCGCTGCTAGATGCTCTTGTTGCCAAACATGAGAACACAAGTTCAATTTAGGTTTTTATGCTGGTCAGGGACCAGCATAAGGGATTAGCCTTTTTCCGGTGATATGGGTTTTTTGTGATGAACTCTTATGGTTTAACTGAAGTAATGATTTTGATTTATAGGGATGGTTAGGAAGAAGCCCAAAGTAGAACTTAGAGAGAGTCACAATCAGAGGCAAAATGATTTGGCTAAAAGGGAAATTAGTAGAACTTAGAGAGAGTCACAATCAGAGGCAAAATGATTTGGCTAAAATTGATGTTTAAAATGAATTCTGCTTGATTTATTGGATATCAGTCATGCAGAATGTTAAGTCTGTTGTTTGTTGCATCGTTATTTAGTAGGTTGACATCCATTTTAATTAATGAGAATCAGAGAAGAGTATGATGCTCCAACACCTTATCCTTCCGCATATTTACACTTGGTGCTGTCATTAACCTCAGCATCCAGCTTCCTAATGGGCAAAGCCCTTTAAACTGAAAATATTGGTTCAGTCCCTTTTTAACTAGCGTTAACAAATCTATTCCAGGGGTTATGAAGGTGTTGCAAGTGCAGACAATACGAAATACATATTGCTGCAATGTCATTTGGATTGAGTTGGTTTAGCATCTAGCTTGAAGTTGAATAGAGGATATTAGTGTAAGTGTGAGGACCAATATAGCCTTTGACTTAAAGAAACTCAATATAGGGGTCACAATATCCAAGTTTTTAGCTCCAGCCTTGTACTGGTCTGGTTGCAATGCAAATTAGGTTATCCACATTACGACGTCAGTTGACTTGTACATTATTATTCTTTTGATTACATGTAAATGGGTGTGATGAGCGAATGAGCTATATCAAATAAGGTGTTTCATAGATCAACATACAAGGGTGTTGACAGAACAAGATGGCACACGTAAACAGGCTGTATGTGTGAGACAGCGCGCAAATGGTCCCCGCTTGCCTCTACACCATTTGTAGGAGTGGTGTTCATAGCTTGTGTGCTATCTCTCCCTCCGCTCGCCCATGTTGTAGCCCCACAGGAAACTGCATGCCAACCCAACATACTCCCAATAACCTAGGTTATGATTAGGATCAAGAACTTTTGCTTGGTATCACCAAAAAAATAAGTGGCGTGGAGGTTAAAGTTGAGATTGTCACCGCCCAGCCGAAACCTCTAGAAGTAGTTGACCCTCTCTTGACTAGCCTTAGGATAGATGGGGCTTTGACTGGACACCTGACATGGAGCTTGTATCATGGGGTAACAGTGGCATATCTGATATCACAACTATTAGTGTCACCCAATAATACAGCCATCAATGCTTGTTACTTGAAATAGTATGTGTACTTCAGAGGTTGAACGACGAGAGGCGCGCTACGTGTCTAGTAAGAACTCATTCCATCTTATGGTTCACCCTTGTATAAAGGGGGCCTCTCTTTTGACGAGTCAACCTATTGTTGTCCTCTGGTCTCTATTGTCCTTTGGTCCCTCTCCTATACTGAGGCTACTGCCATATCCTTCTACTCTGAGGGTATTTAGCTCTTACTTCCTCTAGCTCTCGTGATTTCCAACCACCTTAAGAGCCCATATCTTTCTTGATGGTCTGACCAGCCATGTTAGCAAATGACCTTTCCACGGAGGCAACCAATCACAATCATCATTTGAAATGCTTAGCCTATGTTTGGCCAAGTTTTTTTAAAAGGTTTTTTGTTTTTTTTACCTTTAAAAAAGCCCACTGATTTGGTCTAAGTTGATTTTTTTCACATCTTTTTACATTTATTTTTTTATAAAAAAAAGTCAAAAAACCAAAAAATATAGAAAAGAAGTTAGTCCAAACACAAGTTTAGGAAAGGGGACCAACGGTATTTGAACTCATGTACCTTTAAGCCATTGCTGATGTTTTCTACTAAACTAAATTCTAGCCAGGTGGTTAACATAAAGACATGCATTTTGTTGGGTATTTTCTTTTTGGGTAAATTATACTTAAACTCCTTGTATTTTTATTATATATCACTGTCTAGACCTTTATTCTTAAAAATCATACTGCACTCCCTTACTTTACAAAAATAGGTAACAGTTTCCTCCCTTCGTTAGTCAACCATCTATTGACTTAACAGAATAGCATGATGTCATCGACAAAATAATTAAAAATGACAATTTTACCCCTCTCCTCTTATGGTCTCTCTCCCGTGAAACCCTTTACCCCATTCCCTCTCCCCAAACCCTTGGTTTCCTCTCGTCTCTTTTTTCCCCTAAGTCCCTAACTCTTATTTGAGCCCCTTGGAATTCAATTCAATTCACAGAGCATTTAAAAAAATGCACACACTCAATTCTTTGATATAAGCATCATTCTTGATTTCAATTTCGTAAATTCCTTTGGGGATGATTCTAAATCCACACACACATATATAATAAGCTCGTCGCGGTAGTTACAGATGGTACCGGCAGTGAATTCAGGAAAGAGGGAGAAGATTAGAACAACAAAATTGAACTATTAGAATTTGAATCAATACGAACCCACAATAATTTCAAGGAAATTGAACTATCTTCCTAGAACATTTGTCCCATAAACCATTGAATCTCCGAAACCAATGTGACTGGCAACTTCTCGTTGTCGAACGGGTCCAGCGGATGATCCCGACCAGAAGTGATTGATCTTGTGAAGCTTTTTGGGTTTCTACTTATATACTCTTTTATGTTACTATTACTACTACTACAACCTTCATTAATGGGTACTGCAACAACGATCTCAGTGGCCATTGCTTAGAACTCAACGAATTCGATTGCGATGGGCAATAATGAAGGGGAAATGGAGACTGTATATGGGATCTTATTATATGCATAATGTGAATATTTGCTTTTCAAAAGCTTTTTTGGGTAAATGGAAATAATAGTGCTTGTGTTCGTGTGAGCTTTTGATTTTGCTTTTGAAGAAGCATGGTGGGTGTTTGGTGAGTTTCTTTCTTGATCAACCATGAGAAGGAACCAAGAAGCCGAGGCTCTGAATCTGTTGGATTGTCCATTGTTTCGAATGGATAGTGATGCGCAAGAGATTCGAAGCGTCGCGTTCGCCATCTCTAGGGCTTGTTTTGGAGAGAGAAAGTGCAAAAGCAAGAGATGAAAATTGTGTGTGTATATATATATATATATATAAGCGAGTGGGGCAGATTTGTTGCGATTTATGGGTTGTTTTCCATCACCGAAATTTATCGCTGGTGATGGCTTCGGAATTGCCGGTGGAGCGATGGGAGTTGGGGACGGGAAAGAGAGGGCAAGGGTAGGTACATAGAGGGTTGAGAGAAGGGCATTGCGGTCATTTCGCTTTTCTCCGTTAACGGTATCATCAATTAGGGGTGCAGTGTGATTTCTAAGAATAATGGGGTAGACAGTGATATATAATAAAAATGCAAAAGGTCTAAATGTAATTTATCCTTTCTTTTTTTCAGCCCAAAAAGTTTAATACTGTTATATTAAACTTCTAACAATACATGTGTATGCAAGGTTTTGTACGAACAAGCCCATGCCCTGTACGAACAAGCCCGTGCCCCTCCCACACACAAAAAAAGAAAGAAAAAAAAAAGAATATCGGACTTCAATACTTCATATACTTGAAGATTGTTTAGTTAGAGTTGATGTGGTTTTTTTGATATACTCTAAGAGCCTAATTGGCAACTAGCTTAAGACTTAACTGTTGTTTTGGTTTTTCGTTTTTAACCGAAAAGCTTGTTTTGACTATAAATTGGTTAGTTTGATAAAAAGTTAGCTTTTTTGCTTGTTAAAATTGGACATTATTGCACTTCTATATAGTTAGCTATAACGATTATATAAAACTGACATTAATAGGAAATAAGTTATATTAAACAGGATTACATGAGTATTATTGTCTTTTAAAATGTGGTGAGAGGTTGAATAAAGTATTTTAGAAATCACTGATTTTTATGTGATTTTTTAGCTTTTTAACATTTTTTCTTTTTTACCAAACGGATTATGTTGTGTTTATAGCTCTTGCCTAAAAAAGTCAAAAAGTTAAGTTGCCAATTAGGGCCTAAATAAGACCACTATTAGAATAATCATGCTGATATACCTAACTAGAGAACTCGGACATATGTAACAAAACTAGGAGAAACATCAAACACTTCAGTGTCCAAAGGGTGGCCTTTGTCATGATCAAAACGTAAAAATTTGTTTTTAATTTGAGAAAGGATGATAAACTTATTTTTTGTTTATTTTTTTAAGCATTACATCTTGTAGATGGACATAGCACTCATAATATTCTGTTAGCTTGAGTTGTAATTTTGCCACCCCAAAAGGAATGGCATACATGACTGTGTGTCTTACTAAAAGAGGAAAAAGAAGAAGAGAAGTAGTCTCCTTCTTGAATGGCAGCCCACTTTTGGTGCTGTTCTGTACTATCTAAAGTCTATCTTTTGTATTGCAGATGGAAATGTTCTGTAAAGATCTTCTCTCTTGGACTGTTTTAAAGTTATGTAATGATAAAAATTACATGTCCCCATATTGGTCATCTTTCAGTTCTCTTCAATGTTGCCTTCAAAAGAATTAGAAACATGCAATGGAATTTCTCCTACTTTATCAATTTCGATCGTGTATTCTTGTTAAGTTATTTGTTATTTAAAGATAATCAAACTTCTAGACGTTCCCTATCATACTGCTCCCATTATTTCAAAAGTATGATGGTGTCTTTGCTGCTTGTTGAATGATTTAGGTAGTGCTGGAGATGTCTTGGATGATGATCCGGTGGGAAGGTTGAAAGTTTTTGTTTATGAGCTTCCAAGCAAATACAACAAGAAGATTCTGCAGAAGGATCCCAGATGCCTCACCCACATGTTCGCTGCCGAGATCTACATGCATCGGTTCGTTTTATCTAGCGCTGTACGAACCCTCAATCCTGAGGAAGCTGATTGGTTCTATACCCCCGTATACACCACTTGTGACCTGACACCAAATGGCCTCCCTTTACCGTTTAAATCACCACGAATGATGAGGAGCGCAATACAACTAATTTCTTCTAACTGGCCTTACTGGAATAGAACCGAAGGGGCTGACCATTTTTTCATAGTACCACATGATTTTGGGGCATGCTTTCACTACCTAGTAAGAAGTTTTGTTCTTTTTCTTCTTCCATTATTTCTCTACCTTTTTTTTCTCTCTTTCTTTTTTTTTTTTGAACAAAAGAGAGGAAACTTGGATGGATTTTACATACATTTCCAAATGTTTCCATCTGCTCTACAGTTTCGATCCTTCAGGTGTCCAAATTTCAATCCGTATTGTTACTGACGCGTTACCATTTAGCAGGCTAATTTTCTCCCCAACTTTAACTCTTGTTTGGCTGTTCACAATATTGCAGGAAGAAAAAGCTATTGAAAGAGGAATACTTACGTTGCTCCAGCGTGCAACCTTGGTTCAAACTTTTGGTCAAAGAAATCATGTTTGCTTGAAAGACAGCTCGATCACAATTCCTCCATATGCTCCTCCACAGAAAATGCAAGCCCATCTGATCCCCCCAGACACTCCTCGTTCCATTTTTGTTTACTTCCGAGGTTTGTTTTATGACGTAGGGAATGACCCAGAAGGTGGCTATTATGCAAGGTATATTCCTCCATGACAAGATTTTATTTCTGTGGTTGGTTTGTTGTTCATTTATGCAGTGTAACTTGCGCCAAAATATCCAGAAAAAAAAATGGTTTTCCACACGGATCTGAACTACACATTGATTTTGCTCCCACACCAAAAGTGATAGCATTCACACCAATATGTTGCTCAGATTCTGTGCGAGGCAATGCCACACACCGCATCCAGTAACTTCTCCAAAACCTCCATAAATATACTTTGTTTTCCAATTTTGTAGAGGTGCCCGTGCCTCGGTGTGGGAGAACTTCAAAGACAATCCTCTTTTTGACATCTCCACAGAGCACCCTACAACTTACTATGAAGACATGCAACGAGCGATTTTCTGTTTGTGCCCACTCGGGTGGGCCCCATGGAGTCCGAGACTGGTTGAAGCCGTGATATTTGGGTGCATCCCCGTCATCATTGCAGACGACATTGTACTTCCTTTTGCCGATGCAATCCCATGGGAAGATATCGGGGTCTTTGTGGACGAGAAAGATGTTCCAAATTTAGATACCATTCTCACATCAATCCCACCCGAAGTAATATTGAGGAAACAAAGATTGCTCGCCAACCCTTCGATGAAGCAGGCGATGTTGTTCCCACAACCTGCTCAATCAGGGGATGCTTTCCATCAAATCTTGAACGGACTTGCGCGTAAATTGCCGCATGACCGGAGTGTTTACTTGAAGCCCAGTGAGAAGACCTTAAACTGGACGGCTGGGCCCGTGGCTGACCTCAAACCTTGGTAGCTGCTGTAACATCTGGGTGTTGAAACTGGTCACTTTTTTCGCATCTCTCCTCTTTTATCTTGCCATTGTTGTTGTTATTGTTGTTGTAACAAAAGTGCCAATTTTCTTAAAGCCATACTTTGTTAGGCAAAAATGTACTTGATATAAGTTCCTTTTTTTTTTTTTGGCTGGTTTTAGGATTGTGGACTATTTGTTGTAGCTTAGTTCAGGATTATAGCTTGATGTCAAGGTTCTTGAAGGTTATTTTATTGTTTCAGCACCTGAACTTTTGCATATGTGCTATCTCATTTAATCTGCACTTTTATGCATTTAGAGCGCATTTGATTGGGGGATTATTTTTTAGGTAATAACTTTTGGACTATTTTTAGTATTTGGTTACAGCAATTGAATAAAGAGAGAGAACTATTTTAATAGTGAAATTTAATAAGAAAATGGTCTAAAATAATTTAATCCTTGCAATTTCACCTTTTCTTTGGTATTAATTATTTTTTATTTAATTTCACATATTTTGTTTAATTCATCTAAATAAGATAGTCTCAATATTAAAATTAACAAATCAAACAACAGACTAAAAAAGATGTGGGATCCATGTATCTTCCAAAAATGGTCTCCTACATTTATTCCACAATCAAACTTGGGACTAAATTTTGGAGTGACTAAATTTTACAGTGACTACATTTATTCAACAAATCCAGTCTCATGCCAAACCCCAAATAGACTCCGTTGTAGGCATCGATCTCTGCACTCTGCATTAGGATACTAGCTTTTGTTATGGCAAAAACAAAAAATAACAATGAGAAACAATAATACAATCACTCAAAGAAGACATGATTTTTTCAAAACTAGAGTTACATCTAGGGAGTTGCGACGAATTTTACTATGAAATAAGGCAATACAATACAAAGATTAAAAAATTCCTAATAGATGCAACGAATATAGAAACCTCACAAAACGGGTGGAATTTTTTTCCCCTTGGGGATGCTGCCCCTGGACCATGATGCTTCTGGAACGTAGGTCATGAATCGGACCTTCTCAACAAAAATAATTAGGCTCCACGCACCTAAGTTTTGACATTTGTGGAACACGCTTTCATCAATCATGAAAGCTGGATATGGTGGGTAGAAATTTACTGAGAATCATATGTTAATTAAACTCTTTATTCAGCAAGAAACCAGTTTTGCAGGTAAAGTCGCAACTTCAGTTGATTTTTGACCATCCAACAAGAGAATTAACCATTAAAATGAAGAAAGCTCAGAACAAGTAACAAGAATATGAGTGTCTAATTACAGTCAGAGCTACATTGTGGTAGCCATGGCATCTCTCATTAAGCCTCCATTAGGAGCAAGAGTAAGAGGAGTCATGGATTCAATTAGAGAGCCCTTTTCCTCCTCAGCCTCCTTGAAACAGTACACAGGTGCTTGCCACTCAGCATCCTCAAGTACCTTTCCCACCTCAAATGTCATCACATGCCCACTAAATCCTGAAAACAAAGAAAGCAGAGAGAGAAGTTAGAATATCCCTCACCAGAAATTGATAACCCTCACCAGAAATTGATAACAAAACAATAATGTTTTGGTGACCAAATTATCTTTACCAAAATAATTTACCATTTGATGTGGTAAATTCTACAATCACAAGTAAGAGTTCATATAAAACTCATTACAACTATGATACATTATTTAATATATTAATTTGGTTACCATAGTAATATTGTAACCAACAACACTCCGACAAAACTGTGCCTTCAAATAAAAAAATGAAAAATAAAATGGCTATTAGCATGTGGTTTTATTGAGCCTATGTTTGTCCAAATTTATTTATTTTTATAAATTTTTTAATTTTTTTAATTTTTTAATAAAAAAATAGATATAAAAAAATGTTAAAAAACAAATTAATTATAACAGAAAGCCAAATAAATAGACTTTTTCAAAAACTTTTAAACAAAAAATCTCGTAAAAAAGCTAAACTAAACATAGGCTGAAATTATAAACTTATAAACTATAACTAAAAAAATATAATTATAATTTTAAATAAAAATTATAAATACTTGTTGTAGAGAAAAATTCTCTCCTGACAAAACTCTTTTCACAGACCACCATCTCATCCTGACACAATACCTAACATAGATAGAACAATACAAGAGGTCAACTCTCTCTCTCACCTTATATCTATATATACACCTATGTCGGCAGAGGAGATGGGGATCCTGGGCACCCTTTCTTATTACCCATGTGCACACATTTTTTTTTTTATCTCTGAGCATTACATCTTGGATCTATATGATTTCTTCTTTGAAGCGGTATTTAATTTGGACATTGAAGGGACTCACGGCGGCCACCGACCGGAGAACTTGTTTTGCAAAAATTTTGCGACTGGAGCTCGTGGTGGCCTCGTCGTCATCTTCCTTGTTATGCTCTTCTCCCTTATCCACACGGGTATGTATTTTTTAGATCCGCACAATTGTAAATATAAATTTATAACTTTAAACAGTAAAATTTCTATCTATTAAATTAGGATCATAAATTATAAACCTATAACTTCAAAAGAATAAAATTTTTATTTCTTAAACTAGAATCATAAATTATAAACAAAAAGCTATTATTTATGCTTATTTAATTTTTTAAAACTTATTACTGAATTATTAGACAGTAATTTCTAACAAACACCCTCCATTAAAAATTGAGAATTGGGTAATGCTACAAGTTCCATTCTCAGAAAAGGCAAACAGAGAGCAACCCACAACTTACAAACAAAAACTATAAATATACTTACATAAAAGTTGTAACCTTTTTATTGAATTATTATAAAATAATTTCTAACAAACCGTGATTAAAAATTGAGAATTGCGTAATTCTACAAATCTCATTCTCAGAAAAAAAAAAAAACAGAGACCAACCCATAACACACAAGCAAAAAGTTTACAAATATACACAATAAATTTTTTTAAAGGTTTTACTAAAATACTGTAAAACAATTCTAACAAACAGCCTCCATTAAAAATTGCGAAATTAGGTAATTCTACAAATCTTACTCAGAAGGACATACGCAAGACTTTTATTTTCGGGTAGCGAACGACTATGTAATAAAAAAATTCAAAACAAACGTTTAGAAGGCGATATTAACTTTAAACAACACAAATTGTATAAATATTGTTGAAAATTAGAACACGATAACTAATTCCGCCCAAAATCACTAATTCCGCCCAAAATCAATCACAATCACACCAACACGGAATAAACAACGAAGAGGAGAGAAAGAGAGACAATTGCACGCACAAACACAAGGTTTGTGCGTGCAATTGTGCCTACGTCTACGGGATCACACACTTCACTATTGATTGAAAGTTACAAAGAAGAAGAGAGTCTATGAGAGAATTTACAGAAGAACAGAAATTAAAACATAAAACTCCACACACAGCGGTTGCAACCCTAACAACTTATAAATATATTCTTGCACAGACCGATCGATCGGTCTCATAGACGGATCAATCGGTCTATCAAGCGGTCTTGCACTATACTCGGTTTCTCGCCTGCAGACATGATTGATTGATCGGTCTAAACCACCGATCGATCGGTCTAACCCAAAGAATGGTTTTTCTTCGCATCTCAACAATTATCCCACTTGAAGTAAAACCACTCCAAGTCTCGAAAAATCCCATCAGCTTCATCATCACCTTGAAACCACCAACATAACTACTCAAACCTGTGTGACCCAACCTCCTGTCTTCTATCCCTGAAGACCAACAGACGCTGAATTATGCCTCAACTTCTCCACTGTCACAACCTTTGTGAACATGTCTGCAGGATTCTCATTCGTATGAACCTTCTCCAGATTGAACTGCC
>JAOTRH010000016.1:5296303-5330990 GCA_034768845.1 Heliamphora exappendiculata | reverse complement strand
GGTTGCTGGTGGGATTGTGGGGTTGCCGGTGGGTCAATGGGGGTCGGTGGAGGTTGGGGTTGTTGGTGGGTTGGTGGGGGTTGCGGTCGCTGGTAGGGTGTGGGGTTGCCGGTGGGTCGGTGGAGGTCGGTGGGGGTTGGGGTTGCCGGTGGGGAGGGACTGGAGAGAAGAGGTTGGGTGGCAGCGTAAATTTTATTAAGG
Organism: Heliamphora exappendiculata; assembly: GCA_034768845.1. NCBI lineage: Eukaryota > Viridiplantae > Streptophyta > Magnoliopsida > Ericales > Sarraceniaceae > Heliamphora > Heliamphora exappendiculata. The sequence continues at coordinate 5,330,789 of JAOTRH010000016.1, read as the reverse complement.
GTATTCTGGTCTGTTTGACCTTAGCATTAACGGTGTTATGTGTTAGGGACAGTGTGATTTTTAAGAATAAAATGGTAGACAGTGATATATAATAAGAATACAGGGGGTCTAAGTGTAATTTACCATAAAAATAAACTATAATGTTTATTTTATTATTTATTTCATAAACAAATCACATATTAACACAAATGTGATTGGTTAAGGCAATTAACGATATCCGATTATTTTAATTTTTTATAATAATAATATATAAATTAAGAACAATAAAATAAACCGTTCAAATTATTTAAATGTATTTATTTTAAATGCAAAAAAATCCAATTGAACCTCTTCAATTCATAACACGACCGGAGAAGCCTCGCCCAAAGGCTTCGTTTGGTTTCCTCTCTCTGGCCGCATTTGGTAACCAACTTAGACTTGGATTTTATTTTGTTTAAAGTTACTTTAAGTTAAAAAATTAAAAATTTAATTTAGTAATATTTTTAGGTAATTTAATGACTAAAAAGTTATTTAGTTTAAAGTGATTTTAAGACAAAAAAATACTATATACCATTTTAATAAAAAAACACTCAAGTTGGTTAAGCTTTTTTGTGACATTTTATTTAAAAAAAATTCCCAAAAAATAATATCATATTTTCATTCTTTATATTCATTTTAAAAACTATTTAAAATGTTGAAAATATAAATTACAAATTTTTAATCTCGTTGCAGGTGGGGTCACGATTGGCAGTAAAGCAATAAGTCACGTAGCTTTAAGTCAAATAAAAGTTTTTCACAAGAGAATTAAATAATTTTATATTTAAAATAAATTTAAATAAATTACATTTATACCTTCGATATTTAAGTTATAAATTACACTTATAACTTATGTTAACGAGAACAATTAAAAAAAAGTATAATAATCATACCAAACAGTGAAAAACTTCACTAATGACGATTTTTAACACGCTTTCTCAGTTTTTGTATATTTTCTGCTTATTTGTTTTAAAATATAAGTTTCTTCATTTTTAGTTTATCAAAATGCCTTTTGCATAATTCTGCGTAGTGTTTTTAAAATATAAGTTTCTTCAATTTTTTAATTTATCAAAATGTCAAAAATTATTAAATTAATTATTTAATAATACCGTAATATCATGTAACACTGTTCATGTAGTGCTCCTATATGATGACGTAACATATAACACTTTGAATTGAACCATATTAATTTATCTTTGTTGACTTGATAAGAGATAAAAATAATTCACCGATTGAGTATCAAAATTTTTTATTTATAAAAATTATTATATAAATAATATCACATAATACTTGAAAATACATCAAATGATTCACATTCCAAGTTTTAAATTTTGTGTTAGGTCTCTCAACAACGAGAAATTATTTAGTGGATAGGAAATGCCAAGTCAACATGCTGATATGGTATGTTTAATTAATTTATGAATATTATATATTTATAATTTTAAGAAATATTCTTACATTAAACGGATATCAGTTATTACACATTAACATAATTTTATATCAAAAATATATATGCCGCATATATAATGAATAGACACACTACATCAATATATTGAGGTGATATTTCTAACTTATTAAATAATTTTTCGTCAACAACAATTAATTGTTTGTTCATCCAACAATTTTAATTCTTTTCAACCAATTTGCTGTCAACATTGAATATTATTCGTTGGGCTCATTTATTTTTGCAACAGAACTAACCAACGAGGTAAGTTACAATGGAGTGGGTTGTAGCTTCTTTTTTTATTTTTTTATTTTTCATTTTTTCTCATTTTTATCTAATTTTTAAATTTTTTTGATTTCTTGTGATAAAACAAATTTTAAAGAAAAAATTTAGTTCAGGTTCCATTTAAAATACTTGTTTAGGAATTAGTCCCAACTTAAAAGAATTTTTTCTATTAAGTCCCATTTCATATTATTATACTTAAATTACCTCCAATACACAAAATCTAAAAAAGAATAGAAACAAGAGATGGAAGAGACGAATCTTTTGCAGCAAGAGGAGCAACAGATCAAAAGTCTCCTCGGACGCTATCGAAATTTGGACTTGCGGGAGTTACAGCAATACTGATTTGTCAAACGAACTTCAAAGCAAGTTGTATACAAATCATTAGAAGTCTAATGAAGGTAAAATCAGAAGAGGAAGGAAAATGCACAACGTGGCAAGGAAGATACCCATTTGTAATTGCTTTTTATATATTTTAAATTTATTTTAATAATTTGTACTATTCATTCTCTAAAACTCATGTCGTCAACAAGAAGTTCAAGGGCTCCGCCTTGGATTGAAAATTTGAAAAAATTAGATCACGAATGCTCAGAATTTTAGTTGTGATATTTTTTCCAAAAGCGATTAGAAAATGAGACAATATTTTAGTAAAAAATATGACATTTTACAATGTTTCATTTTATGTAAATGAGATATTTATTGACCAAATGAGATATTTCATCAATTACACAAAGAGAATTTTTATACATTATTTCAGTAATATATATTGTCACATTTTGATATTATAGAATTGAGTCATTTAACATGGAATAACTCATTCATACATAACATATAATCAATGGAATGTATTATTTGTTTTTACAAATTTGTCTCATCTCATGAGAAATGAGAAATATCTCATTTCTCTATCAAAATATTATCTCATTTTTTGTAAATAATATTTTTTTTTTTACAATCATTACATGGTCTACTAAATGCACTTCTAAAATTCATAATTTATATTTAGTTGGGTCAGATACTTGGGTTGTGAGAAGCTAAAGAATAAAAAAGGGGACTAGGGTTTTTGTATTTTTTCTTGGTGGGATTTTAGGGTTCAGCGCTATTGCTAGCACGAGAAATTGGTGACATAAATAGAGATTTTAGGCGACGAGACAATAATGGTTAAAGTTGGTGGTGTTTATCGAAATTGGTAACACACGTGAAGATGATACAGGTGGCGACAATGAAGCTAGAGGAAGGTAGTGGTGGTGAAAGTGAATGAAGGCGGAGGCAATGAAGGTCGATAAAGGTAGCGGCAATGTGAAAGACAATGGAGACATTGAATGGCAACAGCAGTGGTGTAAAAGGCACACTAATGACGATGGCGTAAAGAGGGGTATATTTGTTAAGAACAATAATAAATTTAAAAAATAAGATGTTATGAAAGAATAAAAAAAGTAGTTAGGACTAATTTTAAAAGCATGATGTGATATTATCACTCTTATTTTTTTTAAATGATTGAAATTAATTATAAGAAATTACTTTCTTTCAAATTTCTCTCAGCTTCTAAGAATGACCATTCTATTGTTTATAACTCGCACACTTATTTCAAAACAAAATACTACTCATAAATATTCTAAAATCATCCAAGTAAAAACTTGGGTTCACAAGGAAATTAGAAAGTAAAAATTTGAGTTCACATGTAAATTAGATTTACTATTCACCAAGTTTGCGAATAAGGCCCTGCTTGGCAATTTGGCATTAAGTTATTTTTTTTTTTGTTTAAAGTCACTTTAAACTAAATATGCAAAAAATTCATTTGATGAATTATATGGATAATTTTAAGTTAAAAAGTAATAAGTCAAAACACTTAGCTTAAAGCGGTTTTAAACGAAAAGTCAAAAAATTTGACTTAAAATTATTATAATTTTTAAAAATTTATTTTAAAATAATTGTAAATTCAATTTTGATATTGTTTGATAGATTATGAGGAGTAAATTCTAAAAATATAATTTTTATTAAAAACGGATGTATATAATAAAAAGTTATGATATTTCTAAAAAATATAAAAAAATTATGTAAAAAAATGAAATGGCTAAAAGGCTAAAAGATTTTAGGTTGCCAAACGAGGCTTTTTGGATTTTAAACAAAAAGACAAAAAGCCTTGCTTAAAACCGGTTGCCAAACGAGGCCTAAATGTTATTTGTCAATAATATTTTTGGGTGGATTATTCTTTTTCTTCTCCATATTATATGATTCATTTATTTGATATTATTTATAATTTTTTGGTTCGAGTTAATTAGTAAAACACTTCTTTTAACAACAATAAAATTAATGAATTAAAATAATTAATGCAATAGCTAAATTTAACTAATTTGTTTTAAGATTATGGTAAAAATGAATAATTCAATATCAATAAATGTCCATACTAAAAAGGGAAAAAGAAAAAAAAAGAAAAAGAAAAGAAAACAAGAAGGCATATTCACAATCTGAAGTTTGCTGAGAAGTTGAATTGGGCAAATCTGGAAAATCTGGTTTAGAAGCCCATTGGGAAAATATGAATCAGCCCATTGGGAAAATATGAATCAGCTAGAAAGCCCAAGTAATCAAATCAACCTTGGGAATTTGCTGAGAGACACATAATTAGATCTAAAAACTTGAAATAATCACATAATTGGATATATATTTTTATAACAAAATCAGAGTTAAAATAATAATAAAAAATTAAAATAACCAGCTGAGTACACACTATAACTAACCATAAGTAGACACAGGAAGACTTAGCCTTAGCTTTTTTATAAAAGTTTTTATTTAAAAATCTCTTAAAAAGTTCACTTATTTAGTCTCCCATTGTAATTATTTGATTTTTTTTCACATTTTTCTACATTTTATTTTTTGTAAAAAAAATCAAAAATTTAAAAAATTTATAAAAAAAAACTAAGCCAAACAAATGCTTAAAATGAACCTAACTTAAAAATTAAAATAACAAACAAAGAGGCCCAGGACTAGGCCTAGGCATAGGGTACTTGGGCTTATGCCTCAAGCTCATGCCTCGGGTCGGACCAAGATCTGGTCAGGTTTGGATTTTTTATTTTTTGTTTCTTTTTTTGTTTTTCATTTTTATTTTTTGGATGGTATAAAATGTATAAGATTATAAATTATTAAATTTATACTTTGTAATTTATTATAAGTTTATTATTTTATTATAAGTTTGTAGTTTATTATAAATTTATAACTTACTTGTTTATTAGTTTGTTAGTTTATAAGTTTATAGTTTATTATTTATTATAAATTTATTAGTTGATTATAAGTTTATTAGTTGATTAGTTTATAAATTTATAGTTTATTATTATTTTATTATAAGTTTATACTTGATTAGTTTATGTGTTTATAATTTATTATTAGTTTATTAGTTTATTATTTTATTATAAATTCATATTTTATTAGTTTATTACTTTATAAGTTTATAGTTTATTATAAATTTATTAATTTATTATAAGTTTATAAATTAGTTGACTTATTATATATTATTATTAATTTATAATATGTTATAAACTAATATTTATAATACATAAATACAATAAGCTCAAATTCGGGCCAAACGGCCTCAGGCCTCAAGCCGGATCGGTCCACCGACTTGAGGCGGGTGGCCAGCCCATATTTAGGATTTTTGGGTTTAAGCCTAACTCGAGCTAGGCCTTGGACAACGTCTGGGCGGGCAAAATTACACCCTTTGTTTTTACATTAAAAATCGAAGATTGAATGATAATTCAGGTCTCATAATGTCAAGTTACAAACTTCAAATAGGTTTGGAGTTCAATTCATTGGAAGATGCAAAAAAAATTTACAACGAGTTTGGGAGAATTACCTATTTAAGTCTTAGAATAGAGTATTCTAACACGTGCAAGAAAATATGAAGGATGAGGTTTTTATGTTCTAAAGAAGGGTTGCGGATGATAAGACAAAGCATCCTCACCAAAAAATAAGAACGGGTTGCAAGGCACTTATGACTGTTGCATTTAACAAAGAAGTAAAAAAAAAAAATGAGGTTATTGATTTGGTTAATGACTGCAATCACCCACTTCACATTCCAGAATATGTTCATTTAATGCTTTCAAAACGAAAAATTACAGAAGCTCCAGCAATCAAAGTTGAATTAGCAGAGAAGCCTTTGGAATCAGATTGAGATCAGCATATGAGCTTCCATTTCGACAGAAGGGTGGAAGAGAATGTCTTGGTTTTACTCGTCAAGACTTTGAAAAATTATTTTTGGATTAAATGACAACAGGGCTTGAAGTTTGGGAAAACTGGGAGTTCATTGGCGTATTTTGCAAACAAATTGATGAAGGATTCTTCTTTTCACTTTAATGTGCAATTAGATGTTGGAAAACAAATTACAAATATTTTTTGGACTGATCGAAAAATGATTATCGATTATAGTTTATTTGGCGATTATGTGAGCTTTGACACGACATATAGAACCCATAAGGATTATCGGATTGTGGGGTTTAATAATTATAAAAAGACTGCTATATTTGGGTGTGCTCTCCTATATGATGAAACAATTGCCTCCTTTGAGTGATTATTTAAGAGCTTCTTAGATGCCTGTCAGGGAAGAAGCCAAATACTACATTTACAACCAAGATCTTGTAATGGCAAAGGCTGTCTCATTGGTTTTACCTAACAAATATCATAGAATATGTACATGGCATATGAGGCAAAATGCAACTAAGCACTTGAGAAGCAAATATACAGGTGATCATAGTGGGATTGGTGTAAAGCAGCTTAGTAAACTCATTTACAATTATGGAGATGAAGAAAGTTTCTAAAGTGCTTTGGAAGACATGCTCGATAAATATGATGTTCATGATAATAGTTGGTTGCCTACTATATATGGGGTGAGGGAAAGACGGGCAAAGCCATACGTCATGAAAATCTAGTCAAGTTAATGAAAGCTTCAATACTAATTAAGTTGCGTAATTTCTTGCAATTAGACTAAGGGATTCTATATTTCTTTAAGCATTTTGATAGGGTGGTTGATTATATTACTCACATTGAACTAGAGTGTGAATATGCTTCTTGCCAAAAGTTGCCAAGAATTGGTTTGGCTATTCCCGTGTTGATTAATGCGGGAGGATTTTATACAAATCCAATTTTTGAGTTATTTAAAAAACAATATGTGAAAAGCTTGTGCGCTTTTATTTGGAAACATAATGAAAACAACTTTTCACATGACTATATGATTAAAGTGTCAAAAAAACTTAAAGTACGTGAAGTAAAAACCAATCCACAAGAATCAATGATGTCATGTACTCATACGTTGTTTGAGAGTTGTGGAATTTTGTGCACTCATACTTTAAAAGGCCTTACTATAATAAATATCAACATTAAGGAGATACTAAAACACTACTTGTTGAAGAAATTAGTTAAAAATGCTAAGAATAAAATAGTGCAAGACATTAAGAAGCGTGCTAGTACACATGTAGTGGCTGATTTGGATGTAAATTCTCATTATAGGATATTGTGCCAAAAATTGATTAAGTTTGGTTGCCGTGTGGCATAAATTGTAGAAATAACTAATATTCTTATGAAATATATTGTTGAAATGTGCAAAAAGATTGATGATGTCTTAAGTGAACAACCTAGTGCATGCCAACAAGAAAATGAAGTTCATGCTTATTTTTCATTAAAATTAGGTGAAAAGATTGGAGAAGAAAATCTATGTCATAACCCAGATTCTTTCAAACCAAATGGGTTAAAGAAAAACGAGGGATTGAGAAAGGGGAAGTTGAAAAAAGGCTTAATAATTGGATTGAATTGCAACCAAAGAGGAAGAAAAGTAGATAATTAATAAAATCTCAACTAGTTGATCACTCATATACCACATGCGCAGGAATTGTTTGTGATCCACTATCATATTCTTCATTACAGGTAGAAAATCAATTTGTGTATACAAATTTATTTTTCTAAGTTACATGCTTTTTTCGTTAATTCTATTAAAATTACACGATACAGGATCTTGATGCATTTCCTTATGCACTTACATGCCAAGATAAGAACATGAATGAAATGACTCACCAACCACACGAGTACTAAGCATATAAGGTAAATTTAAAACAAAGTTTAGTTTGTTGTTTTGATCATAGAAAGTGAACTAAATTAAATGTCTTGATTTAATTTTATTTTTGTTTATTGTAGGGTATTGAGATGCCCAACTCTATGGTGTGGATGATTCCAGAAATATTTAATGTTTAGAATAATAAAAATTATAAAAATATAATTTCTATAAAAACGAATATGTATAATAAAATTATGATATTTTTTAAAAAATATATAAAATTATTTTATGTAAAAAGATTAAAAGGCTAAAGGCTAAAAGCCTTTGCATTCTCAAATGAAATTCTTTAGTTTTTTTTTTTAAACTTTAAGTCCAAAGAAGAAAAAAATGAAAAAAGCCAAAAAAATAAAATTTAAGGCCTTTAGCCAACAAAGCCTCTTACAACCTATTTGGTTTGGATGATTTGAGAGAAGAAAAAAGAAAATTAAATGGTTTTTTTTTAATCACCTGTTTGAATTACTAAATATAAATATAAAAAAATAAAAAAATAAATTTTTTTTTTTTTTTTTAATAAACACTTTTTAAATCACGTCGAAATTGAGAGATTTAAAGAAAAGAGAGTGATAAATTTTAGAATGACAAAACTAACCTTAAAAAACAAACTTAAAAGCACTCTTATTTTAAAGTAAAATTAATAAATAAGAACGAGGGGTGGAAAGATTAGTACCATCTGATCTGATGAAAAGATAAGAAAAAGGTTGGGGGAAGGGGGCGAGCGACGCCCACGCTTCCACGCTAATATCCTACACAACCAATTACACAATACTACGCACTTCACTTCTCAATCTCCCGCACTCTTATCATCATCTTCTTCCCCAATCTCTTCCACTCCCCCAAACCCAAAGAGAAGAACCAGAGGGAAAAAATGGCTCTCCAGGCGCCCACGAGGCTCCACTCCTCCCAGTTCCTGCAACCGAATCGTCCTCTTGCCCCCTCCAGCAATGACGCCGGCCTTCGGCGCCCTTCCGATCGTTTCGCTCTCAAATCGCCATTCTTCTCTCCCTCCCTCCACCTCTTGCTTCCCCCTCTTGTTTCTGCACCGCCAAAGTTCTCCATGCGCGTGGCTTCCAAGCAATCCTATATTTGCCGCGACTGCGGGTCCAAATCTGTCCTCTCCATCTCTCTCTCTGTCTATCTGTCGCTGTTGATTTCAAAAACCTAATTTGGTTTTGTTTGCCGGTTGTAGGTACATTTACAACGACAGAACTCCATTTGAGAAGCAACCTGATAACTACTTCTGTCCCGGTATGTGTTTGTAACCCCCAATCCATGAATCTCATAACTTTTTTTCTGAATTCTTTCTGTTCGATTTAGGATATATGCTCGAATTCTTTTGTTTGAGCAACAAGGGGCGGCGGGGGGGCGGATTCTGTTGATTTCGTCCGGCAATTCTTAGATTTGAAGATTAGAAAACCTAATTATGGAATCTAACAGTGTTTGTAAGCTTATTCAATCGGGCACTTATCTGCCTTGCTTTGAGTACGGAAGTTAGATCGAATTTCAGTTCAAGGGATAGTTTCAGGGCGACTCCACATTGAGGTGGAGGTATCAATTGACCCCCATCGAATAATTTTTTTTCTATTATTATATTATTTTTAAATTGGCATATTGTTGATTCTAGAAAAATGAATTCTGCCACAATCTATACGGTAGTAGTTTTGGTAATTCCAAACATGACCTTTACATGGTACAAAACTTGTCATGGTTTTTAAAATCATGTTTAGATTAATTTTCTTCCTACTTGAGCAAGAATTTGTGAAGAATTCTCCTACTGTTAAAAATATGTTAGCAATACCTAAATCACTATATATATATATATAAAAGATAAAGAAAGCATATCCGTGGACATTAACATAAATGTATAGAATCAAATATTATAAAAATGAATGCAAAACATATTTTTTAAAATGATGTATGATACTTATTTTTCGTAACTTCAACCCAAAAAAATATTCATTTTCACAATTTTTTTGTTTAATCAATTATATCTAATCAAGAAACATTCTAAAAAATGAAACAGGTGAAGGTTATATAGTAAGTAAGTATTTCTAATTATATACTTCAAAGATAGGAAAATTACTCATCTAGAAAAAGAAAATCCAAACATAGGGGGAAATGTTTGTTTTTTTTTTTTTTAAGCAAGAAAAAGAGTTGCAAGTAGGAGAGGAAAAAACATGAAAATCATTGAGAGGATATATTTTAGAAAGAAAATTGTTGGAAATCTCTGACAGAGAATACAATTTAGGAAGGAGGCGGCAAATTAAATGTTTGATGGGAGAGAATGCGTTTTAGAAAGAATTGTTTCTCAACTATTAGATCAAGATTTTAATAAATTTTAACTATATATTATAAAAATGTCTTATATATTTTGAGAATTGTGAGCTCCCTTATTATATTATATAAGTTCTATAATTATCTCCAACATATAGCATAAGATTACTTTTTATAGTATTTTTATTCATATTCATTGTTTGTAGAAGGCCACAAGATAAAAATTCACAAATTACAAATTTAATTATATTATTATCGCATTGAATTATTTTACATAATCAGAGTTATGCAACTTTAAGATTTTAGAACCCACTTTACACAGTTGAATACGAAGATAATATTTTTTTGTAGTTTTATTCTATGATTGTTTGGTTGCATATATTAAAAATAATATTTTTGATATTATTGACAATTAAATTATTATGTAACGATTTTAAAATATAAAATCTCTTCAAATATAATTGTAAAATTTTATTTATTCATATTTCTTTAATCAAAATAACAATGGCATTATGTTAAAACTGAATTTTACTTATTAATTAAAATGTTTAATTTAATTTGTGTAAGGTTGATAATAGATAATTAACTATTAACTATTTAAAATATATTATCTTATAAAATATGTAAAATTTAGGTATTTGCACGACTCCATCTATAAAAATTCTCGAGGCCTTATTTGGAATGTTTAAAAATTTTAGTTTTGAAGAAGTTTAGATTTTTTTTTAAAAAAAAATAAGAGAAAAAAAGTTAAAATATTTGAAATAATTTTTTCAAGATAATTTTTTTTTACTAAATGTCTAATATGTTCTTTCTTTTTTTTTTTTAAATATTTGAGATATATTGACAATAGTAGAATTATTTTTTAATTAAAGATATTATAATCATTTTATTTATAAAAAAAATCCTTCTGTCTTGGGGGCATGTATAGGTTTTATTTTTTTTGTTTTGAAAAAATAAATAATTAACTAGCTTTAAAAGAGACCGAAATGAATAGCTTAAAAACTGGCTCTTTTTGTAAAAGAAAATCAGTTTTTTAGATAACCAAACACGGTAACAGTCTCCATTGGGAGAGTTCATTACCAGTTGTGTAAATCGTTTGTTTTGCAGTTTGTGGGGCTCCGAAACGAAGATTTAGTCAATACGCACCTGCCGTAACCAAGAACGCCAACGATACCGATGTCCGAAAGGCCCGAAAAGCACAGATCCAGAGAAATGAAGCCGTTGGGTGAGAATAATTTTAACATCTTCTTTAATCTTTTTTGATTTGCAAGCACATCAACTTCTCACAGATTTTGAATTAACTGGGAACAGGCAAGCATTGCCGATTGGAATCGCGGTCGGAGTTGCTGCGCTCGCCGGATTGTACTTCTACCTCAACACTTCCTTCTAAATTGAACGACACCGGTGGACTTGTAGTGTTGAGACAGAACTACTGCTCTTGTAACTCCATTTTGCTACTCTTGGTTTATAGATTAAAGATTCTCAAATTATTTGCAAATTAACTCAATCTGCGTATTCTCTTTATTATAATTTTTTTTAGCTTTTTAAGTCAAATAAATATAAGGTCTGTACAGTAAAAAGGTAACTTTAAGGCCTTAAATGGTTAACATAAATTTTTTAGCTTTTTTAGCGGGGAGTTTTATTTTTACTAATTATATTGAGCTAAGTTCCAGTTATAAGTTGATTATTCTACAAGTTTTTATTTTTAAGTTTTTTAATAAATTTAAATTGTTATGCACCTATTTGAAATTTTACTAACAAATAATAGAAACATGATAATATTAAAATATATGAATATTTACATATTTAAATACTGAGAATATTATCACGATAGATTTTTAGAATATTATTATTTTTTAAATATTAACACATTTATAACTTCAAAAATAAAGACATTTTGTGGTTATTATTTATTTTTAAAAAAGGTAATATTAAGATTATATTATTTATTATACATGAAATTTACATTATTAAAACATGAAATTTTTTAAAATTTTGTATCATTAACTATAAAAATATCCGCGTATAATAACAAAATAAAATATTTATCATGTTTTCAAAATAATAACAATATCATAATAGAACATTTTATTTTTAAAAAGCTTAAATATTACTATAATGAAATAAATTATTTTATTTTAAAATTTTTTGACAATGATAAAAATTAAAACATTATCATAATGAAACAATTCATTTTATTTTGGTAATGGTACATTCATATTGGGAATTGTAGCTTAGTTATATGGCAAATATTAGGAGTCATTGAATTATGTTTGATTAGTACGGAATGAATACCGAATAAGAAAGATGACAATTTGAAACATTCATCTTAAAATAGAATTTTTTGGATTAGAAGTTTTGAATTGGAATTAACTACAAGTAAATCATAAAAAAAAGGACATGAGATTTTTTCATCAAGTATAAGATTTTTTAACGAGTAAAGTATTTTTGAAACAAGTAAGGTATTTTTAACGATAAATTTATCTGTCTTTTATTAAAAGTACGTGTAAAGAATACAGATAAATTTATCTGTTTTATTGAAAGCACGTATAAAGAACAAAGAATACAAATAAATCTATCTGTATCTTTTTAAAACATGTATAAAGAATACAGATAAATTATTTGTCTTTTATTAAAAGCACGTGTAAAGAATACAGATAAATTTATCTGTCTTATTCAAAGCACGTATAAAGAAAATAAATAAATTTATCTATTTATATTATTTGTGTTGATATACAAATAGATAAATTTATTTGTTATGCATAAATAAACAGATAAATTTATTTTTTTGCAGAGTAGTTTTATGAGAAATCACACAATTATATTTTGTGTGTTAAAATTTTTATTTATAGATTTTGCGCGTTAAAATTAATTTTTTTATACCTTTGACTGAAATCCTCTAAATTAAAAGGCTAAAAAACTAAAAACCAAAAGGACAAATTAAAATAAAGATATTAATAAACATGTTTGATAACTTATTTATTATTAATGTTAATTATATATATAATTGTTATAATTACCTACATAGAAGAACAATATAGTTTAATTTAAAATATATTTTTTTACTCAATTAATTAATTTTAAAAGAGTTAACTTAAAAATTAAATACTTTGAACACAATTTAATTTTTTGATTAAAATTACAAAAATAAAAATAAAAATAACTTTTAAGATAGGGTCTTAAGTCACCGTACTTTTTTGCAATTTGACCGTTAATCTTTTTTACTTGAAGAAAAAACCAAACATACAAAAATTACCTTTCAAAAATTATTTGCACAATCCTGTCTAGTTCCAGCTTCAGTAGTCAAATAACACGCACCACTCAATTGTACTGCATATTTTTTAATGTAATTATTTGCATAAGAATTTACAAAATATAATTTTAAATAAGAATACAAATTCGATTAATTTATGACCATGTTTGATCGATCAGATTAATAATAAAAATATATATAATTTTCCTTGATAAATAGTTCTATCAAACTATTAATAAATGAATTATAAATACCATGTTCTCTTAAGTATTGTATATTCCACATTTTATATAATTAGTTATTCAAATAATACATAAACCTCTCACAATGTGTTAAATTCAAATAAAAAAATATAATTTTACAAAATATATAATCCAATATCATGGAATATACCCTATGAGTTTTGCGCTGAGTTTAACATTATCAGAGCACGTCACAGACGGACCTGTGGCACAAAATATTACTCATTTTGGTATTCTCAATTTAAACAAAAACATGCCTATGCAATCCATTCATCTACAATGCACTTTATGGATCTGTTTGCTTGAAAGAATAAATGATGAAAAGAGAAAATGGTAGAAAATGAAGTGAAAGAAAGAAAAAGGGAAAAAAAACTATTTTCCAACATCTGTTTGATTAGGATAAAAAATTTGTAAGAAGATCATAAAAAAGATTTAAATTTTTAGTTTGATAAGCATAAAAGTTACAGAAAAAAGTCATTCTATTTATCTAAATTGCCTTCGTAAATTTAAAATAAAAATAAATTGTTGGCAAAACTATGACCAAATTTGAAAAGTAAGAAAATTAAAAAAAATTCACGGGAAAATAAATATTTTCTGCATTTCTTGTGAAAAATTCAAAAATTCAAAAAAGAAATTGTACGATAAAATTTACTTTCCATTAATTCCTTCCACTTTCTTGCTAATGAAACTCCATAAAAAAGTTCAATTTTTCTCTTTCTCACGTTTTCCATTACTACTATCTTGCTAAACAAACGGACCCTATTTGTCATTTCATTTGTATTCAAGATGTTGGGTATGCAAACTGATGAAAGGTGAAAATGTGACCCGAGATTCAAAGGAACTTTAAACATTTAAAAGGATTCAGAAAGACTTAATAGATTCAAAAAGTTGTTTGTGTATTTAAATATCATCATAATTGTAATTGTAATGTACCGGTGATCATTCTTGGAGAACAAGTGAACCCTCTATCCTCTTCTCCATGGACTGAGGAGGAAAATTTAAAGGAGAAAACATGTCAACAAAACTTGAAGCAGGTGCAGGCTTGAATTCATAAGGACCTCCTTTCACTCCCCAAACCTGTAACAATACAAAAAAACTTGTTATCAGATACTTTCATTGATACCGAAGCAACGAGGATGTTGTTAGAAATTATTTTTCAACTTTTAATGTATCGCTCAACAAAAAGTTTTTAAGAAACCCAAGCAGACGTACTTACATAACTTTTTATTTGTAACTTCTAATTCTAAATCAATAAATTCTACCGCTTGAACTTATAAGTTTACGATTGTAACAAATATTTGTAACTCATGCTTGAAGTCATAGTTACATTTTTGAATTATAATATATGAATTCAAAATTTCAGCCACACCACACACCGTCAGTGTTTCATTAACCGAAAACAGTCTATAGAAGCATTCTAAGTGAAATACGAAGGTCTCGAAACTAACTTGGTTTCCACCATCATCGTAGCCCCTATCCCAGGCATGCACCTCATTATTCTTCAAGACTGAAAATTCTGAGGTAGAGTATGCTGCATTGTTCTGTTATGTATTGAGAGAGAGAATTATGGTAAATAGAAGTAACTGATCGGAGGAGTGTTACAGCCTTCAACAAGAGCATACTTGCCAAAAGGAAGAAAATAAAGGTGTCAGAGGAATGAAAACAGTATCAAAAGGCAAATACCCAAGAATTAGAAAATCCATCCGGAGGAGTTGAACCATCATATAAGCAGCGTTTTCCACGTTCACAGCGTTTAAGATATATTGTTGTCAAATGTTCTGCAATATCCTGCACATAATACAAACAACTCACAGTGAAATTATGCACCAAGGGTACGTAGTACTAGAAGCATTGAGATGTAAAAATCTTTAAAATTAGGTAAATTGAAATTCAAAGATTGAGTTGATTCTGCAATTATCTTTACCTTCCAAGATTGAGTTTGGGAGTTCAATATCCATGTTACGCAACATTATCATTAAAAGATCTTCAAAATTAGGCATAGAATGTTCTTTGATGTAACATTTTTCCCAGTGATAGCCAGAGCAATTTATGGCAGACCTTATCATTTGACGGGGCACACTAAGAAAATGTACGTCAATCAAGTTCATTGATTGACTTGATCCTCACAAATTATAGCGATCTTTTAGATCTTTTAGAATCTGCATACCATCCCATTGTTTTTTTCTTCTTGGTTTCCCACTTTGTGTATTAGGAGTTGGGCAGGGCAGCATGAAATTGTCATTATATAAGAAAATTATCCTTCCTGTTAATGCCAAAACCACTAAATGGAAAAGGTTGAGGCATATTCCAATATTCATTTGGTACACTAAATTTAAAGAATAGTATCTGAAATTAATATCGTCAACTCTACACTCTGACCACCACGGAAACCCAGCTGGCCCTCAACCTGATAACTTCCTAAAATGGATTAGGATGTATCAGCATCATTTTGCACTCTTAATCATGTGAATGTTGCCCCCTCACAATATGGTTTCAACATAGGTCAAAATTCGGCAAATGTACCACACACACGTGGGTTGCTTGCCTTCAGCACTAGTCCAACACCAAATGAAACTTTGCAAGTGACTGAAATTGGCATAATAAATGCAGTCTTCAAAAAAGTTGATCAGCACTAAAAGTCCAAGTTTGGGTCAAACAGGTGAAGACAAGCTACATAAGTTTTATACCTTATCTCAGAACTAGGAAACTGCAAACATATCACAGGCTCAAGCAAACAGAATTATCCGATACCAAAATTGTGGCGAGACAACTGCTCAATAATCTATCCTTCTCTTAGTAAAATACCAAAAATGTCAAGAACCACCCTTGTTCATTTTCTTATCTTGAACTCCATTTTTTCTATCACAATAATTGATCTTCTTAGATGTGGATTTGACTAGTATATGATCGCATAGTATTCCCTCAATGCACAAAAGGTCACCTCCCTTCCTTTCTTGGATAGTCCACAACAATTGCCCACCTAGTAAATGCCATGGAGAACATTTTACTTTTCAAGCACCACCTAGCTTTCTTTATTTTTCACTTTTCAAGTTCTAATGCAAGAAATGGAAGGGCAATGAGGTGGGATTGATTAAATATAAATATGCATTGATTCAAAATAAATCCTTAGAAATAAAAGAGCTATAATTGATGAATCATGCACTACTTGTTACAAGATGTTGGGTAAAACTGAACCCCAAAAGCTAATTATTGAGATCAAAGTGCACTCACGCTCACATAACTTCTGCACAGGTGATTTAAAACTCTGATTCGCACTCTCTCACACGCAGCGTGCTCACTCGACAACACCCGCCACGTGCAAGCTAGGGACGAGCACCCTACTCATCCCTGAGTACACCGGCATTGCATATTACACAGTCTTAGGTATATCTCAACCCTAAAACCATGTTTGATGCGCCAATTTGGATTAGGGAGATAGAAGGGATAAATACTATGTAGGTCCCACATATTTTTTTTAAACACCGTAGGATGTTAAAGAGAATTATATATACTGTAGTATTATTTGTATAGTATTTAATTAAAGTGAGATAAAGCATGAGATAAGTGTTGGATGATTGTTTTTGGCTATTAGTTAAGGAGAAAAGATAATCTGTAGGGGAGGGATAAGTTACTCTAGGAAGGGGATGAGGTTGTCAATCCCATGAATTTCTCGCTATTAGTCCCCCATACGAGACACTAAAGAATCTAATTCGGTATAAACAAACATGGTATTAGTTATCCAAGGAGAGAAATTTTTAAATGGTGAGCCCCACGTGTTTTTTAGTGCAATCTGAACCCTTTAGTTTGGCCCAACAACATAGATAGCTAGTTATTAAGTTGAAAGTGCCCTCACACTGATATAGTAAACATTACCTTCGTATACAGGTGATGTGAGATTTTGTTTCACAAGTTTCATGCAAGTTAGTGGAACTTTTTCTTAGAAAGTGGAGCCATAATTTACAAGACTAGACTAAATTTTGATCCCTGAATGAAGGATTCAATGCATTCATCATAAGCAAGCATTCATCTTCATAGCCCAACATAAATTAAGAGAGAATCCAAACAGGTGCATTTGAAGATTATGGTCTTAATATGCCTGAAAGCTTACCCCAATAACTTCTTCTGGCTGTGGTCGCTGGTCTTTTGGGCGATCACAAAAGTTCTTGTACTCTTCCGCATCTCTGATGGCATATGTACTTAGCTGTCATGAGCACAATTTAAAAATAAAAGATGAATAACAATTCATTTTCAACAACAACAACAAAAAAAGTTATGAAGTTCATGGGACACGATAAGAAAAATTATAGCCCTACTATGCAAAGAAAAAGGAAAGAAGAAAGTAAAATAATTAGTTCTTTAATACACGAATCAATAAAAATCTGAATTGAACTTAGTATGTAAAAACACAATGTTGCAATACAAAAAGCATATGCAAAGGAACCCTGTAACATCGAGCCAAAAGAACATAAATTTTCCAAAATGATGTAACTAGATCACAAATATTCTAGGAACATATCCAAAAGACCAGCCATGAAATCAGTGCCAACAAGGTAGTCAAGGTCAGATGCCAAGTCTAGAAAATGGTCTAATCAAATATAGGTTATAATGTAGAATCAATGCACCAAATCATGAGAACTCGCATACGCACAGAATCAACATCTTATGTCACTTAAAATATCAAACGTCCTTATCCTCGTCACTCTACTAAAACTAAAATTTTCAAATTCGTTGTGTATGTGCAGCGTAGCACACAAATAGTTGTACTAAGTGTACAAAATTTCCATTCACAATGGGGTCTAGGTAACAACAATAAAAGTAACGAGAGTACAAAACTGAATCACACAGACAAACTTGAAGCCCACCTCAACATCACATTTCATCTCCTTCGGACAAGGCTTCACCATGAAAAATCTCTGTAACAAGACAGCTGTTAGAAATCATTATGGGGAAGTGTTACAAAAAAAACTAAAAAACAACGTTTTCAAGAAAATTCTAAAAGCTAAAAACCAGGGTATGTATTAAGGCATGTCATTAAGGTGGTGCTTGGTTCGTGGATTTGGTAACTAAAATGGGAAAAAAAATGCAAAGGAAATCATTATTCCTTATTTGATCAAAACGAAAGTAATACAGAAAAATAAATATAACGGAAGTACACGACAAGCTGTTAGTTCTAAATATTAATTTTCCTAGACGCTTTCATGGTTATTATCACTTTATAAAGACCTTTTAATCTAATGTTTTCTTACGTAGGAGGGAAACATAAACGATAGGAGGTCATTGGTTCAGTGGTTAAAATCCGGCTTATTAACCTTTAGGTTGTAGGTTCAAACTTGAGAGCAGACAATTTGTGCATCTAACGCCAAAGATTCGGTATGCATCCAATCCACCCTCTTCAAACCTCCATTAATGGAGACTATAGGCAGACTTAACTAGGAAAGGCAAAAAGTTTTCCTTCTCACCTCCTTTCTTTTGCCTTTTCCATGACAAAATTCAAGTTTCAAATGAAGTGCATAGGAACTATATTCCCTATGAAACTATCAAGGGACTTGAAAAAAATGGAGAAAGCCAAAAGACGCAAATGATGAAAATGGAACAGTATGCCCTTCGCATTGCAAGAAGAATGCATGAATGAAAATAACAATTAAAAGGTGTGCAGGTAGGCTAGCTGGATGATAGGGTTATGTGGTATACCTGACGAAAGGGCTTATGAGGAGTCCTCCAAAAGGCCTGCCAAGAGCCAAATCAAAATCAGAATCAAATTTTTATCACTTGCAAATCAAAACCAGGGTTCAGAAATTCATCAAGTGGCATACTAACTTGTTCAAAATATAAAACCTTTGAACCATCCACCATCTCAGCAGCAGGGCATGAAAGCCATCTGCACAAAAAAAAAAAAGGAAAAAAGTTTAACGTTAACTCTTAAAATGGATCTTCTGAGTTTGTCAACGTCACGTTGGAACCATTCATTGCTCTCAAGAGCAATGTTTTACATTTGGATCCTTTTCTTTTTTATCAAAACAGGAAAAGTAGTTTAAAAAAGATAACCAAATCCAACAAAAGTTGATAGTTAGCATCATTAAACATGAAGAATGAATGATTAGACAAATCAGCCACTACTAATTTAAAACAAAAAAGATCCAACAATGGCTCATCTAGAACAACTGAGGGAACGGGGGGATTTGAAAAATGCTAATAGCAAACGAAATAAAATCCACTGAGTACCAGCACTAAAGCAAAGTAAAGCTCCCTTGAAAGTTGATACTAACAACATATACAATTCATGGAAATAGCCATTGATATATAGTATATATACATGCTCGTATATGAAAATACAAAAACAAACAGCCAAGTACTACAGTTACACCATAGTTCAAGCCCGTCAGATTCGAATTAGGCATTGGAATTTACTAATCAATACAAGTAAAGGGATTTGGCAAAAAGAGTACCTCAAATTGAAGTAATTATCAGGGTCTCTAGATGCTTGCTCTCTCGAGTACTATCAATTCACAAATACGTAACACCAATAAGTATGGCAGATTAAGTGTTACGAAATCAGTAGGAAAGTACAAGCAGAAAAGAAATGAATCAACAAAAAGAGAGGGAACCTTCTCGCCGGTGAGAGAGCGAGCGACGATGCGGGTATGGTCCCAACGAGTGGTGGATTTGGTGAGACGCTTGAGCAAGATGGCACCTCCGATCACCACCACCGTCTTCCACACCAGTCCCCGAGCTCGGTCCCACCCGTTGACGTTGGAGTCCGAGCCTGATTCCTTGCCCGTTCCCATCCCCAACCACTACTGAACTTTCATCTTACCATCCCCCCAAGCCCCATCATCATCTTCATCAATCGCTCAACTCAATTGAAATTTGGACGAAGAGACGCTTCTTTTTACAGATGAAATCAGAACACGAGGTCGGTAACAAACGCCGAGAATTGGAGAAGTTTAGGGATTTACGCTAAAAAAGAAACCCTATAAAGGTCCTGCAGTGAGAGGAGGGGTATATTCGGAATCGGAGTCTTCACTCTGGGCGGAGTGGGGGAATTCCAATTTCCTCCTCTTTTCAGGAACTGATAAAAATTTCAACTCCAACAGAATGATTTATCGATTCAAATTGTCGATGTTCAGTTTTTCGTCATCAGAAATAAAGTGAGATTAGTATTTGTGTCTGATTTGGTTAGGATAATAAGATACATAACACAAATTTATATTTATTTAGGATAGAATTGAAAAATATAGGAAATGATTATTTTAAGGGATATTATTTTTATAGTAATAAAATTATGCCTTTCATTTCAGTATTCCGATCACCCCCAACTAGACGGTGGAAGAACTGTTCTCGATGGCAGATAATAAGATTACACATTTAAATTTGACATTTTGACTCACAAACAGATAGTTGATGAGTTATTTTTTACTGTAAAAAACAAGTAAACGCTTATAATTTTAGTATTTCGATCACCAACTATACGATGGAAGAGCCAGAGAATAGAATTAAAGACCACGAAGTTTGATAAAGGTGAAAGTGTTACTAAAGTTATTGAAGAAGGCACAGAAAGCGCTGCGGAGGAACGCGACACAGCGGCACTAAAGCAAGATGAGAATGATATTTTCATCATATAATTTTTGGTTAGATGCCCTGAATTTCTAATAATACCTCAAAAGAAGTTTCATAATACAATCAAATTAGTAAAATTATTCATTTACCAGCTTTTATAATCCAACTCAAAAAATGTAAAACAAAACCTGGCTCAATAAAATCACATCCTTACTAAGCTAGTCCATAGGTCCAAAATCCTTTTCAAACAGAGCCACTGCGCCATTTTGTTCACTTGGACGAAAAAGAGGCTAAAGAATTGCCATTTTATTATAAGTTTAAGGGCGTGATTATTACTTACTTAAATTTTTTAGGTGTGGTTTTAGAGAGAAAAATCTATTTGAATTATGAGTAAATTTTTTGATAAATTAGTTTTTAATTAGTTTTTTTGATGTTATTGGTTGGGTTCTATTTTTTTTAAAATTTAAAAGTATTATTCTTATATATAATTGATATCATTAATAAATAAATTATTAAATACAAGTATTATTGTTTTTCAGAATGTTGTCATAATTTAAATAATGTATCTTTGGAATTAGTTTTTTTCTTTATAGGTAGATTTAGAATTTTGATTTGATTTTTTAATTTCTTTATTTTGAAAAAAAACTTATGTTAGATTTTTTTAAAAATTGGCTAAAAATAACTAAAAGGTAGGTTGATAAGCAGGGCCTAGATTGTGAAGACACTTTATATGGCTAAAACAAACTTTAAAAACCCAAGTTGCGACCTAAATTGTGAAAACACTTTATACATTTAATTGTAAAACTCAATTTTAATCAACAGGAAAATTTTGTTTTTCCTAAAAAAAAAAATTAATATAATGTTAGTATACTACATTATTAGTAGTAGTTAATATATTAGCTTAAAAATTATAAACTTAAAGTTTATTATATTATATAAGTTTATAACTAATAATTTATTAGTTTATAATAATGTATTAAACTTATAATAATAAATTTTTAAGTTAAACTATAGACTAGTTACTAGTTTATTATATTATATAAATATAAGTTTATTATTTTATTAGTTATTAAACTATAAATTATAAATTTATTCGTTTATACTAAATTTATTAGTTTATAATTTATAATATAATACATTAGTTTATAATAAATTTATTAGTTTATAGTAAATTGATTAGTTTATCATAATTTATATTATTATAAGTTTATAATGTATTATTATTAATTTACTAGTTAATTATTTAATATAAGTTTATTACTTATTAGTTTATTATATAAGTTTATACTTTATTTTTTTATTAGTTTATTATAAATTTATTATTAATTGATAAGTTTATAGTTTATATTATTACAAGTTTATTAATTTATTATAACTTATAAGTTTAATAATTAAATGTAATAAATTTGAATGATTAAAATAATAAAATGCAATATAAATTTTATTAATATAAAATTTATTGGGTGGGCTTGGAACGGGGCGAAGTGGGCGGGCTCGGGCTTTTCGGGTTTTGGGCCTTAGGCCGGGCCAAGTCACAGGCTTAGAGGGAGGAGGCCCAAGCTCGGAATTGGAGGCTACGGGCTTAGGCCTTGGTCCAGTCGGACTGAAATCGAACAGTGACGAGATTAGAACAAGCCTTTGGACTGCTCACGAGCCGTGGGCTTTTTTTACGGTCCTAGTCAACGTGAAAGACCTAATCAGGTAGAATCTAATCATCCACCTCACACAATGGCTACATCATGTTATTGACCTAAGAGGGGTTCATATGCCCTTTGGGGCCACCTGATCAATCATGACCATGGCTAGGGGTAGTATCTGTCTTGCACGTTGCGTGAATTTTAAAAAATAGTTTACGTTGCGTGAATTTCAAGAAGTAGTTTGAACAGTACATTCTAACAATTTGCACGTAGCGTATCTGTTATGTGGACAAAAAATCAGATAAAAAGAATAGCAAAAGATTTGTCGAAGGGGTTTAGCCCAAACTTCATTAAAAACCCAAAACTCTTAATACTCAAAATCTAAGGCTGGCCCCATCCTAATTTTGAACTATTTGTTTTGATTATCTCAGGCAAGAATAAAGACGATCCAGAAGAAGTCACTATCAACAATAATTTAAGCAATGAATGTAATTGGGAAGGAATCTAATCTTTTAAAATAATTTATTATATCAATTGGAGAATTTTTGTTTTCCTCTTTTGGCATAAGTTTTTACTACCAAGTTTAAAAATAAATCTAAATCTTCAATAGTCATGTTTTACAAAACTTCCGAAATTAAGACATTTTTTTTCTTCAAATTATTATCTTATAATAGCTTTAATTTCTCAAAGGTAAACAGTAAAGCCAAAATATGTCCATATAATTAAAATGGTTTTTGAATTGCTCTCAATCCACGAGTTAGATGTGTTGGGCGTTGTTTGAGAAGCACTATTTGTGGTAAGTTTAACTAAAATTGACCTCTTCCAAAGGTTAGTATCAAGGTATTTTCAAAGTCCAAATCAATCATTTTTTAAATTTCATTGAATAAATCATCTATATAAAAAATCAAATTCATTGAGTATTAGTATTTATGTAAACACGTCACATTTGTATAAAAAGACAGATAGTAAGTATGATTTCAAGAAAAATAAAAGAGTTAAACAAATGTCAATGATTTTAAGAAAATAAAATAGTTAAACAAATGTAATCCAATCGTGCTAACTACCAATATTTGATTAATTTTAATTTTTTACATAGGTAATCAACTCATCCTGGATCCCGCGAAAGCTTAGTGCACCCGACTGTCCCTTTTTTTATATATAGGTAATCAACTCAGTGGGCAGTATAAAATGAACAATTCAAATGGGGAATATGAGGCACACCAACCTCTTATGTTCTTATCCTCAAGTTCAACACTGCAAGAGAAACCAAACTCTCAATACAAAAGGAGGCAAAGCCAAGAAGAGAAAAAGGACCAGGAACTGAACAATACAAGCTAGTTACAGTGAAAGCCCCATTGAAGTACTGAATCTATTGATCATCCCTCTCATCAAGCTACCATGAGAATTGAAATTAGTCACTGATTCAATTAGAGGACCCCTTTTCTCCCCACTCTCCTCAAAGCAATACACAGGGGCTTGCCACTCTGCATCTTCAAGCACTCTTCCCACCTCAAATGTCATCACATGTGCAGCATATCCTACATTTCACAGATTTCCCAGATATCATAAGCAGAAACCTAACCTACTTACTAGAAAATATGTACACTTTTTATGCCGTTGTGATGAATACACGTGTAAACAAGGTACATATATTGAACTTGCATAATGTACGAGATCAAAGAAGATAATACATCAATTCTAGTGTTTCATGGTATATCCTTAACACATCCTTAACACAGATTTCGTCTCTTGTTATGGTATTTAGGAGATTGGGAATGCCTGTAATGATTGAATTCCCACATAAACAACACTACATTCAAGAGATTTAAGAACCAAACAATATTTTATACTTTCTCTAAGCAGAGCCTCACACTCAATATATGTAATAAAAACTCAATATTAAAAGCAAATGAGAGATAAGATATATATAGAACTTGTAGTTTTTTTTTTTTTTTGATAACTTAGGGTGTTCGAGCCAGCTTACGCGCACCTCGACTAATTCCTGGGGGATCAATCCCACCGCCCACTTGCGGGGATCCCAATTAAAGCCGAGACAAAGTCTCGTATGGATTGGCCCCAAAAAATTAATAGCACCGAAGAGGTTTCAAACTTGAGATCTAAGAGGGAGTAAACTTTTAACACTCCGTTTGGTTTGGGTGATTTGGAGAGAAAAAAAAGGAAATGGAATTCTCTCATTTCTTATTTCTTGTTTGGTTTATCAAAGAGAGGAGAAATGAAAAGAATTGGAGAGAAATGGAGAGAAAGAGTTATCATTTCAAACCCACTTTTCAAATCTCTCTAAATTGGAGAGATTTGGAGAAAAAAGAATTGAGTTGATCAGCTATTTTTTATAATACCTAAATTACCCATCTAAAAATAAAAGAAGTAAAAAATTAATGGTAAGAACAAAGTTATTTTCTAAAATAACTAGTACTCTTTCTTTTCTTTTCTTTTATGAAGCTTATCTAAATAAGAGCGGAGAGAAATCATTTTATTTTCTCTCAAATTAATCCAAACAAAAAGGAGAGAAATCGTGATCATTTCTTTTCTTTTATTTTCTCTTATAACTTGAGGAGAGAAAACATAATTATTTCTTTTCTTTTCTCTTATTGATAACCAAACGAACTGTAAATCCCAAGTCTCGGCCACCAGGGCAACCCTTTGGGGTTAACTTGTAGTTCTTCCAACTAATTACAAAAGTAAGAAGTACAAGCGTACTTCTTACCACCTTCAATCAAATTCACAATCACTAGTTAATGAAGTCAAAACCATTTTTTCAACACTAAAAACTTCCAAAACTGTGCCTTCAATTCATAAGCAACAAAATTAGATTGGCTGTGGAAAAAAGAAAATTGAGAATTGGGTTAGCATTTGGCATAATGAATTCCCAATCGAAAATGCAAATAAAGCACTAACTTGATAGGCGTGTAGAGGTTGGTTATTTTAAGGGTCTTAACTTGAGGGTGTTTGGCAAAGTTTCTGCTGCTGCTTTTACTTTTATGCTTCTAATTTTAGTAATAAGTTACAATCTTCTCTAAACATTCACAACTTTTGCTCAAAAGTATAACTATTTTTTCTTCTATTTCAGTTACACTAATACATTTACTAAACACTCACAACTTCTACTATAATTACAATTTATAAGTTATAAGTTTCAGGCTTTAGCAATTCCAAACACCCTCTTAGTCTATAAAGCGGAGGCTCGGGCCATTAGGTCCAAGTCGGAAAGGAAACTTTTTTCTAACCTGTTTTGATTTTTGACTTGTTTTGTGGGTATTGATACTCGTTACTTTTGATTAGGGTTTTAACCGTTGTATTGTATTACCTTTTCTCATAGCAAAATTGCCGCAACTCCGTAGACATAGTACTACTTTTGGGTGAACAACGTAAATGGCGTCTTGTGTATGTAGTTGCGTTATTTTTTCTTGTTATTGTATTTTTTTTTCTGACATAACACCTCCCTCACCCAATTTCTGAGAACCGATGAATTGATAACGCATTTAGAAGCTCATAAACATCATGCTTAGCCTCTTTTGGGGCTTCTAAAAAATGTTTTTTTTTTGTAATTCCATGTTACTCATCAAAATGAGTTTGTGTTTTATCGAAGCTTCAATGTCATTAGTTGATATTAGATATAGTAGGGCTTTTTTGGAAGAGAATACAAAAGATATGGAGTATGATGAGATTTGTGAACAAATCTGTATCACAGAACGAAGAGGGAATGGCGGTTGGGTGAAGGATAAAGCTAGTCAATATCAGAGTAGGTGACAGTAGAAACACTTAGGAACTCGGATTGAATTGAATTTCGTATCTCTCAATTGAAAAATCTACATAAGTGTGGTCATCCTTCCTATTTATAGTTTTCTGATGGAGCTATTAGGATTGAGATGGTACTATTTAAGATACCATCAGATCATGAGATCTTATCTGATTATTTCATACTAGCGTTCTTAATATAGTGAAAACGAGTAGAATACATAAGAACTTGTATTCGTTGATCAAGAATGAATGCCGAAAAATAAGAAATAGGGATAAGAACTTAAATTCGTTGATTTAAAAATGAATACCGAACACAAGAACCTTCTTCAACCCGTTGATTCATAAGAATACTGAAATTAAAAGCAAAAGATAAACGCAGAATATATTATTATTCAATTAAAAAAACTGAGCTGCCTGAAGGCTTACAACTATTATTTATAATCAGTGAAATCTCCTTCTAACTAGGAAACATAAAGGAAAAAGACAACACTTGCCTAGCAAGAAAAACAAAAGAAAATCCAAAAAATACCAAAAATGAAAATATTTGATTTTGCTTAAAATCTGAAAACTAGAATAAAAAATAAGAGAGTAGAAAAAAACCTAGCCTAAAACGGATTTGTTAAGAACAAGTAATTAACAAATCAATTAATTTCTAAAACGGCAATTTTGAAAATTTGATGACCCAAATGATGGATTTTGCCTAAAAAGCGGTCTTAGTCATGACATAGCAATGAATATTGTTCGTTGGGCTATTTCCAACTGAACATAGGCCTTCCGAGCCTATTTCGCCAATGCTGGGTCACATCTCTACTATCACTGTTGGGTCTTTCGATGATCAAAGGCCTTCATAAATGAAAGGCCGATTATTTCTGCGTCAGTTCTACTCCTAATTGGCTAGGTCAACCAATAGTCGATCAACGGGATGTTTGACCCATTCAGCCGAGTGACTTCCAGTGACTTGAGTGGATTGACCCAAGGGTCTCCCATGGTTAACAAAATCCTCTCCATAGCCATCAAGCCATATGTCTCCCAACGTCTTGTGCGAAAGAGTTCCATATACTGCCATTGGATATATTTATTGTCTCTAGGACCTCTTATTGATTCTCTATGGTTTTAACAATATAGTCAGTCCTATCTTATTTTGGCAACATAGTTGGTACTATGCTATCTCAGTATTGCATAATCTGTGCTATGTTTTTTTAGCTACATACTTTGTGCTATGTCAGTATAGTCTCTGTTACACATCTCAAGTATATAGTCTATGTTATATTAGCATAGTCACATAGTCTGTGCTATATAAACATGGTTACATGATCTGTGTTATACTTCTCGGTTTAGTCACATAGTCTATACTATGTCTTTCTAAGACAGTTCTATAGCCAAGTCCATAGCTTAGAGAGTGACTCGGTTGACAACCCTAGTCACTCGGTCTTAGTAACTCGTCCTGGCTCAAGTGGCTCAACAAGCCACTTTCCCCACATGAGAGGGGAAAACACATCTTCTCAAGGAGTAATATATGATATAGGCCCAGGTAGTTGTGACTAAGTTAAGGCATTTGATCAAATAGGGAGTGGGCATAGATTTATCTCCCTTTTGTTCGAGTTGCTCGAATTCGATTACCTGGCCTCCCAAGGTACCTTCTACCATTTCTGAGGATAGTAGTTCTTACACCTTCATTGAGAGGACCTGCCCCAAAGAGATATTCGTTCTAGACCCCTTCCATGATGTAATAAGCGAAGGGACCTAATCGAGCCGCTCGACCCGAGTAACAACACCAATTGACTCAACCCGAGTCACTCGATTTTGGGATGGCTTGGACTGTGCCGCTCTAAAATGTTTGTGTGATCTTTATCAACCATGGAGATCTACTGATATATTAAAAAATAAAAAATTTATCTTAAGTAAACAAACTTTCTTTTTCAAAGTACATCAAAAGTCAATAACAGAAAACCCACCATGCAACCCTAATAATTCACTGACCACATGAATAACCAAATTTTGCAAAATACGAATGGCTAATAAAAAAAATTTAAGACAATTTTCATGCTTATAACTTGCACAAAATCTATTGCAGCTTATACCAAGAACAAAATGTACTACTAATAATGTTAAACATAAAATTAATGGACCAACTATGCTACGTGAACAAATAACCGATCACCGACCGAACACATATAGGCATAAGAAGCACTTCGAACGGTTATCTATAATCTGTGTAAATAACATTTTTCTTAATGGACATAACTTACCATTGGCAATAACACTAGTCTATAACCTATAGAATAAGAAGCACTTGGGTCAGATACTGTTCCCCCAAGGCTTCTTATTAGCCACATCTGTGACCATTCGTTTTCCCTTGTGGTTTCTGTGGTTATATATGGTTATTTTCTGTATTTGCCTGATATGTCATATGAGTTGCCTTGGATCACTGTTTTCTCCAAAGCTCTATTTTTGGCATATTTTTACCTGTTTTGTTCATTTGGCCTTAGTTATGTTGTTCTCTCATTTTAAGGGTAATCAGGTCATTTGGATTGTTCGAGCCAAGTCATTTGTATTCAGTGGTCAGGGTAAGAGTCGGGGTTGGGTTTTCCTGTTATTTGGCAATTGTTTGGCCTTTACTTACTTTTTGGCTGTTAGGCTTGCCTTGGATAAATGTGACGTCGAGTGGCGTGCTCATTGTTTGAACGATGATGCTATCGATTGCTGCAAAGGACAGCGAAATCGACCTGAACAAGTTCCGGTGATAAACTTTCTTGGTCGGATTCCTCATCTTCTCCGGTCGAAAATAGGCACTTGTGGGTTTTGGGCTTCTTCGCCGGCAAGGTCTGCGAATGGGCGTGGAGGTTCAGGTCCTCTCTTGTCAACCTTGGCCTCTTGTGACTCGCCCGATGGCCTCCAACCACATGGGGCAACAGAACAGAAACTGCTGGTTGCATGTCTTGCATTCAATAACCTACTTTTGGTATTGAATTTATATAGCCTATAAGTCTCTTTTCCTACAATATAAATGTTATATATGTATATATATTGTGTATAAGAATCACAAACCTGAATAGAAGACCCAATAAACAGGTCTTTTGGAAACAACATCCTCATAGTACCAAACAAACTCAACCTTCTCCCAGACGTTGCAGAGGAAACCATCCATGTGGCGCTGGCCGAGGTAGGTTGCGCCGTCCAGCCAATTGGGTCGGAGGATTCCGACTCCGACGCTCAGAACTCGGCATTCTCGGTCCGAATCCAAGGTGTAGATGTAGGAAGTGCCATTGTTCCACTCAAGGTCGTAGGTGAGCTTACTCCCCAGCTGGTTCCGAATGATGTTGAAGTTGCGGCCGTTGGGCCAGTCGTACCAAAGATCGAGCACCTGGAGGTTTCCGCTGCGGTTCATGAAGAGAAGCGAGTGGAATTGGTGGGGCCATGGGGTTGGAAGTGGGTGGTCTGTGGGTTTTGATGGGGCTGAAGAAGGGGAAGAAAGGGAGGGTAAAATGAGGGTGAGGAGAGAGAAGGAGATGAAGTCAGTAGTTGCAGAGGCCATTGCTATGCTGCTTCGTTGCCGTTCGTAAATGTTACTATACTAATAACGAAGGGACTTTTACTAATGAAGGATGAGAAGACAAAAGATGGAGAGGGAGAGAAGGGGTGTTTGGGCTTGCGGTTGAGAATTTTTCTCCTTCCCATTCAGATAATTTCACTGAAATTTATTAAATACTCTCGGACTATATGTATCAATTGTTACGTGTTATTCTTTTTGTCTGTGCATGGTGATATATGTACCGTTGTTGAGGAGCAATTGACTTACAAAAACTCTTCCAAATTCACTTTTAAATTTGTTTTTACTCATTTTATATAATCCACTAATGCAACCGATGGAAGGCGTTGTTTATGTTGATACGTAACGTATGAGCACGGCATGGCATCTCTTCGAACGGAATTGGCAAAACTCCATACATGGAATGAATTCTTATTCTCTCCCTCCTTTCGTGATATTTTCTCGCCTCTCTTAGGGTTTTCCGACAATATCCGCCGAATAGTCTCAACCCATTTATTTGTGTAGGAACAAATCCAACCGATGAGCCCAAAAATATGAATTTAGTTTTTTTCTTCCTCTCAACAACACTACGTATCCTTGTAAAAATATTCCGCACAAATATCATTTTAAAAAATTATTAGGTGCTCTTTGAGTACCACGTGATATTATTTACATAGTACTCTTAACAAATAAAAACATAATACATATTAAACAGGTCCTTTTATTTATCTACTATTCAATAA
Organism: Heliamphora exappendiculata; assembly: GCA_034768845.1. Taxonomy (NCBI): domain Eukaryota; kingdom Viridiplantae; phylum Streptophyta; class Magnoliopsida; order Ericales; family Sarraceniaceae; genus Heliamphora; species Heliamphora exappendiculata. The sequence goes on along the minus strand of JAOTRH010000016.1, from coordinate 5,299,960 downwards.
AAGAGGGCCAACGCTATCTCACGCAAAATATTTTTCATTACATAATTAAATAATAATACTAAATAAGTAATATCAAATAATACTGGAGAAGTATCAAATTATTACTCCATTATTCCATCCAAAACATTTTTTACTATATCATTGAATGAAGCATTCCGTGAGCAAACCACATCAGAACTACTGAACACCTACTCTAATTTCAGTTGAAGACAGAGTTTTATAACGATCCTGCTCAAACCAATAAAGACAACTGCAAAAGTATTATTTTCAGTTGAATCTGCTTCTGATTTAGCAATATAGGTTGTGGGCTATATCTTCACCTGCGCAAAAGATAAGATAGTAAAATAATTACGTAAATGCGGACATATCAAAGCCATGCGTGGCTCAAAAAGTAAAATGCGCCAAAAACCTACCACTTCCAAACAAATTGCACTAGCTTAAAGACAAGCTAGAAATTGATTATCCTTTTGTCTAAACAAAAAGGACTTCAGAAACTTATAGTGTGTTTAAATGTATGAAAACTAAAAATTAAAAAGAGACCAACTGCCTAAACCCTGAATGAAAGTGACTAGGAAATCAGAATTGAAAATTGCAGAACACGTAATTCAAAAGACAAGTAAAATGATGCTTGAGTTTTAAAAATGAAGGATTTGTGTGGTGTTGAAACCTTGCAAATGTAGCTTACATCTTGTTTTAAAAAAAAGGCCAAATAACCAAAAATTATCGCAAACCAAGCCTCATACAGGTCTAAGAACAACTTTTTCACAGTTGGAACTGAGATCAGGCAATTGGAACACAATTCCTTTCATACAGCAAACAATATAACTTGTCCAAAACATTACATGGGCCTACCAACAAGGCTCTCAACTTCTCGATTCTCTTGGCTTTTCACCATAGCTAGCTCTTATTTGAACTATTAAAATCACCATTCATCATCGATACAATATGTATAATCACAACTAACATTTCTTTATTAGCAACAAGAGAACATAATTCACTATGCAGTCCAGCTTTGAGGCCTGCCAGGCTACTGATTACCGGACATGGGGCTGTTTGTTCCTTTCTTAAAATCATCCCATCCTCTCACCCATGGTTGCCCAGGTGTAGCCCGCGTCTCGGGAGCAGCATGTCTGTTAAGATTGTTCATCACCTTCTCGCGTACTGCTGAGAAAACCTATATTGCAAAGTACTTTAGTGAACACACAATTCCGAAAGAAGTGGGAAAACCAAGTCAAACCAAAGAAAAGGAAAAATTGCAGTTTTCTCAATTTTGTTATTAGATTGTGTCTCACCGGATTTGTGATGATTGTTTCAGGGGGCTGCTCCTGGCCACTGAGCCACTTCCATAAATCTGGATTTTCCTGCAGATAAGGTATGAAAGGAACATGATTCAGCACGAATGCAGTCTACTGCACATCATTGAAGTCACTTGCCCGGGAAGATAAGCAAAGCAATGCTCGGGATATAAATTTGAACGGTCATAGACCTTGTTTGTGTTTATGATCAACCGTGACAACAAAGATAATTGTGCTACATACAGTCATCCAACAAAAATTAATACAGACATGTTGAAAATATGAAGGTTTGTTAGAAGAGAACCACTATATCTCTTAGTCATCTAAACTTGTACAGAATCCTGCAGGACTTTGATAATAAAACAGGCTTTGGCCAGTTTAGAAGAGAGCCACCAGATTTCTTAGTCATATAAACCAGTATAAAATCCATCAGGTTCTGGTTGGGCTACAATAGCATGTCAAGTGTCAAAATTATGCAGTTTATCGGGCTCAAGCGTCTTCGGGGCATCGCGTATATTGAGCCCAAACTAAGCAGTGCTATATTAAGCAACATAGCAGAAATAGCACAACTTCTGGCAAAGCTAAGATGTTGGACTAGAGAAAAATTCTTCATTCTGAATTACGGTTTGGATACACTTAACAAGCATCGACTCCAAGTTTGCATATGGTTTCAATCAAAGATTAAAAGTCATGTGGAAGAAAATTCTGAAGGCATACTCTATTTTGAATATGATTTGAGTGGTAATATGCCTAAATATGCGAGCAGAAAAAGAAATGGTAGCAAAGGCTTTATTGCAATACCGAGTTAGGCAAGCCTAATGGAGCTAAAACAACATATACCTTTGAGAAAAATAATGACAACCTAAAATTGCATTTGAAGCTGCTGGGGTAAAAAATATAAGCGCGGAAAACTCTAGCAACGACTTGATAAATAATTTCAATGACATCTCAAACATCAATGACATATTTCTACTCCTCACCTCCATAATACAGAACCCACGTTACATGCACCACAAGACTTGGTCCATTTCAAAATTCATTTAACAAATGACTTTGTGCCAACAATGTCCAACAAGAGAGAAACAACACTGAAAGTGTACAATCTAGTAGGCTTTATGCACCCTATCCACCACACTGGATATGAAATAGCAAACTATCTCACCCCTTTTGTCATGCACTCTTTCAGGTACAGGATTACAGCCTCCTATCTGGACAGTTATTTTTCGAAGTGAGTTGTCAAGTTCTCCACATTTCTTCACTATAGTCTCCTCCATCCATCTCAATGGCCTCAATTGCTTCAAGCTGCTTCTTCTGAACTAATATGTCAAGTTCTACACATTTTATTCAATAAACCCCCCCCCCCCCCCAGAAAAGAAAAAAAAAACATGCGCGCACAAATTCACCTTAATGGATACGCTTCTTCAACTTGTTCATATGGGCATACATATGCATGTCGATAGTTTTTTCCTCCTTTGAGCCCTTTAAGTGATGTGCATATATAAAACATTTCCACAAATCCACTCTACTCTAAATCTAGATTCTATAAATGGATGACCAGGAAAAAATTAAAAATAATTGATAAGCGCTGTAGCCTCGTCCCGATTAAAGATAAGAAAATTGTGACATTGGCCTCCATCGACAATGGCTCATGTTTATATTCTGCATAGTGCAATGTGTTATCTAACAAATATTATGGTATCATAATATTTGTTAGATAGTGGTACCATAATTGAATAAAAAGCAAGGATTGGACAAAACTTGTAAGTATGAACAACTGGAGTTTGTAAAAATTTGTTAACCAAGTTTCTCTTCCAAACCAATAGCATCGGCACGGCTCTTTCCACTCACAAGCCAAATTGTAATCACTAAGCAAATGAGAAATCAACCATTTCTGAGTCCAACTAAATAAAAGATTCAAATTAAATTTGCATTTATTTGACATTTGGTTCCATCATTAAGTTATTCTAACCAGTCTTGGGGTTTCAGTTGGTGTTAGGAGCAAGAGCTCAACATTAGAGCTATGCTTGTATTACACTAATACGCTTTAACATTTATGTTCTCACACTGGAATTGTGATATCCATAAAAAAAAATAATAATAATAAAATAAAAACAAAAATAAATATTTTACAAACTAAATTAATTAGCTGTCTTTAACATAACAAATAATACTAGTTTTTTTTTTTTTAAAAAGGGAGTAATGAAGATATCATTTTACCACTGTAATTAATAAAATAGTAATTTAAATGCAATCTTAAAAATAAAGTATAATGATTAAACCTTATCAAATTTTGTTAACAAGATTTTTGGAATGAAATTATTTAAGAAAAACAAATAGAATTTTTCCAAATTAAAAATTAAGA
>JAOTRH010000016.1:5283309-5294928 GCA_034768845.1 Heliamphora exappendiculata | reverse complement strand
CTGCCATTCCTAGCCTACTTCCGGCATCGTCTTCAGCTCCTCCCAATTCACCTCCATTGATTGATCACTGATTCCAGAGATAACGTGCATACGTATATGCGCACACATATAGATAATCACGTTTTTTTATATACATAAACGTCACTTTTAACTCGACGAAACCCGCAGTGTGTGGAGACGCATAGTAACGACCAATCCAATCAAAAAATCTACACTCTGTTGCACGCGTCAGTTTTTGTTTCTCTTCGATCTACCCTTTCCCACCTCTACCAACCCCCCTTTTGGTTGTCCGAAAATCGGCCATTGTCGTTTCTCTTCACCGACCTTTCTCTCTCAAGATTATTTCAAATACCCCACAAGTTTCTCTCGACTCAACACGCTGCGAACTGGGTTACTTCGTCGTCTTTTGGAAAATCGGACCATCTTTTCTGACTCTAGAAAATTCATCGAATCGGGTCCAAATCCTTGGATCTTTCCTTCACGAAGGAAGATCCATCAAATATCCTCCTTTCTCGTTCACTGTTCGCGTTTTCCAAAATTTTGGAATCAATTCGTTGGGTCTATGGACTTTCCGCGTATATAGATAACTCAAAATTGCATCCATAGCCATGTGGGTTTTTGAGTATTGGGGCCTAAGATCGTAAGGAGTTCTGGGCGTTCGATAGATTTTAGATCTGTTCTTTTTTAAATCTATGCCTGGGGCCACCACCGAGAACCACCCGGAGGGGCGGCGTTCCGGTTGCTGCAACCCGGTGAAGAAGCAAGGTCCGGTGTCGATGGACTATGTGCTCTCGGCATTGCAAGAAACCAAAGAAGAGAGGGACACCAGAATTCGGAGTCTCTTCAATTTTTTCGATGCAGCGAATGTTGGGTACTTGGACTATGGACAGATCGAGACAGGTCTCTCTGCGCTTCAGATTCCGGCGGAGTATAAGTATGCAAAGGATTTGTTGAGGGTTTGTGATCGGAACAGGGACGGAAGGGTCGATTACCAGGAGTTTAGGAGGTATATGGATGATAAGGAACTCGAGCTTTATCGGATTTTTCAGGCGATTGATGTCGAACACAACGGCTGCATTTTGCCCGAGGAACTTTGGGATGCTCTTGTTAAGGCTGGTATACTGCTTTTACTTGTTAGGCAATTGCTTTTGTCCAAATGATAATTTGATTATGTCTTTTGTTCTTCGTTTCAATAAAATAGCTTGATTATGGTAATTGATTTCCTTTTAGCTTTTGCATGATAGAAGCACAAATCCTACTTACATTCCTTCTATAGCTTCGAGATTTCTGATTCATGTTGAACAATAAAAGTTATCTGCAGTGAAGTGGGGAGCCAGAACTAGAAGCTTAGTATTTTGGAAGGGAATTGAATGCAGAGCTATGATTAAAAAAAAAATCCAATTTTCAACCTTATTTCTGCTACTATTTGTTATACAGCTGTAATACCTAAATATGGTCTTAGAATGGCCACCTTATTTGCCCCTTGATAATGCGAGAAGAAAGAATAAAAATCCTCATTTTCCCTGAAGATGTTGGGTCTCAAAACTTACTATAAATGGTGTTTCCCTTCTACTTAAAAGTTAAAAGGTATTTTGATTCAGTGTAAGATTAATGATATAGGTCAGGTTGGCAATGAATGGTTCAACATTAGAGTCTGTGACATTGATTAAATAGTGCATACTGTGGGTTTGGTGTTGGTATATGGAATTTAGAAGACTGGGATTTCAGAATAATTTAATTGCTGAGATTTTAGGCTTTAACAGGGATATCGTGATCCCTCTTGCATGTCCCTCATTGCACATTTCCACAATAATTTCGATTGTTATAAAGTCTATAAAGGTAACATGGGTTTCATTACTCCAAGGATAAGTTCCAGAATCAATTATCGGGTAGGATGTTGGATTGGACATCTAAAAAATGTAAGACAATAACATAAAAAAGTCGTGGAGCGCATAAGCCCCCAGAGATTCTCCTCCATTAGGTAGACACAATTCAATCCTACCGTATCACTAACACAATACAATCCCACCATTTATTCCATCCTATAACTAGTAAAATTCATTGCCACCACTTATCCAATCCCTTAAAAAATAATCCAAAAATCAAATGAATTTTGGAAGGGAATTGTATGCAAAGCTATGATAAAAAAAAATCCAATTTCCACCTTATTTTTGCAACGCTTTGTTCTACAACTGTAGTACCTAATTCTGGTCTCTGAATGTTGATCATATTTACCCCTTGATAATGCGAGAGGAAAGAATGAAAAGTCCTCATTTTACCTTGAAGATCTATAGGGTCTCAAAACATGATCATAGGGTCTCAAAACATGCCATAAATGACGCTTCCCTTCCGTTTAATTTATATAGTTCAGGTTGGCAATGAATGGTTGGCAATGATTAAATAGTGCATGGTGTGGGTTTGGTGTTGGTATATGGAAATTAGAAGACTGGGATTTCAGAATAATTTCATTGCTGACATTCTAGGCTTTAACAGGGATATCATGTTCCCGCTTACACGTCCCTGATTTCATATTTCCACAATAATGTTGATTGTTATAAAGTTTATCAAGGTAACTTCGGTTTCATTACTCCAAGGATGAGTTCCAGAATTTATCATGGGTAGGATGTTGGATTGGACATCTTAAATATGAAAGAGAAAAATAGGAAGCTGAGGCATTCAGATCATATGATATAGACATGGTGAATTCTCTTGGATATGTTTGAATGCTTGCTGAATAAACTTGATGATGCTGTGTTAGTTGTTCAATTACTTCAGTGGTGTCTGACTTGTAAACATAGACACATTCATAATGGAGCCTGAACTATGGGGCTATTTGGTGTAAGCTTATTTAAAGCTGAAGTTGATAATGCAGATGCCATATGCTTCCCTTTCCCTGTGTCATGACAATAATCTTTTTTCAGGTTATTTAAGCCATTTTTACCACCTGAGCTGCCACATACATTGACACGAACTCCCAATAAAAAGAGCTGCAACCCTCTTATGCTGCACCAAACATGCACTATGTTTTTAGGATTTGGAGACATGTCTTGTACTGGCTTTTTACACTAGGATCATCCTCCTCGCTTTGGTTGTTAGATCTCTCTCTCTCTCTCTCTCTCATGTGAACAATAGGACTCGAACTCTAGACATCAATGCTGATATTTGTTTCTAATTTCTTGCAAAAAGATGAGGCTGTAAATCTGACACAAGTGGAGTTCCTAGTCTATGATTAAAAAGGAAAAATGAGTTCATAGTGAGCTTGATCAATTTTCCCTTGTTTGAAAAGTCAGGTATTTGGTTCTTATCTACCATTATCTTTTGGTTTTTGAACATTTACAAATTGACATACCTGGGTGAGTACTTCTTTGTAGGTTTCAAAGCAATATATCATTTCAAAAGAAGCATCCTATGAGGGTCGTTAGTAATTAATATATTTTTCTTGTTCCCCCCCCCCCCCCCCCCCCCCACACACACACACACACAAAAACAAGATAAAAGAAATTGTTTGTATTTGGTTAGAAGCATGGCAATTATGTGGTTTTGTTTTTAGTTTGACATGAGCACATGAGTCAGAAATGTCTGTAAAATCAAAAAAGAGTTGGCAAGTACTCCCAACTGTTATACCAACTATTTTGTGATTTAATCAATACCCAATCATTGTGAATGGAAGGGAAGTTATAGTAAACTTTTCTTCTAAGGCGATATTTTGGTTTATTTAATGTTTTGATTCCTTTCGTTGGTGTTTTTTGATGGTTATGATCCATTACTAGGATACTCTTTGTACCCTTTCTGCATGCGTTTATTAGGGGCATGAGGATTAGAGGGGGGAGGTGTTGGGTTATTAATGGGCAGCTAGCTATGCTAGAACATGAAGGTAGATGCAAGCTTCTAATAGGACTTTTCTTAAGAATGACTCAAATGATGCATATGGACTGTTTCCTCCCTTCTTGGCATTTCTTAATTTAGAGGCAAAGGAAAGCAATATTGGAAGAACATGCACCAAACAGGCCAAAGCTGCTAAACAGGTGTTTATTTTTAAGGCACAGAAATTTGTCTCTCTTCGATAGTTAATTTTTTTTGTCACTTTTGGAGTTTCTTAGTTTGTTATGAGAACTTAAATGGAATGGGATATTGTATAAATAGATATGGATGTGGAAGGATGAAATTCAAAATTTGCTTGCGCAAAATAAATGAGGTAATGTATGAGCTTGATGAAGTTCCAGAAATGAGTAAGTAGAGTTTTCAGTGATATCCATTGGCTTAGAATGAAGCTGAAGAAGCAATATGCACGGGGGGGAAGGGGGAATTGGAAAATGTAATGTTTTGATGGAGAACGAAGACGAGTAGAAGTGCTTGCCTGAAAAGGGAAAAATATAAAGTAAGGAAAAGAGGATAAGGAGAAAATTAAATACAAACTTGATTGTATAAGGGAACCAATGTGAGGATTTGGATCCTGACACATGTATTGAAGGGAATTTCAAGAGAGGAGGAGATATTGGAAAGCTGGAACTTGGAAGAACATGTTTGTAGTTAATGCACCAAAAGCACGTAGAGAACTAAAAGTTCGGAAATCTAGAAAATCAGTTAAGATTAGGAGAAATGGAGGACCTTGTTTCCTCTGAAGGTTAGAAGAAAGAGGCCCCGAGCAAGTGAACATAAAAGATTCTGTTTAGGTAAAGGGTAGCATATCTCTACTTTAGATCAGAACATTGGAGTTACTGGAGTTAACAAGAGCCCAAATAACAAAGGTGACATATGGCCAATGAATGATGAATTTTTTATTTGGTTGACAACTTTGGTATAGCATATCTTAAAGACTAATAAGGAAAACTAGCAGGAGAATCATTCTAGTACATTGTCATTTGTCAAGCACTTGTGATATTGTTAGTTGAAAGTCTTGCAATGAAATCAAGATTTGTGTTTGTTCAGAAAGTGATCTTTCCTTTCTACTCATTACATTGAGGGAAGAATGGGTGAAGTAGAAGAGTGCTGCTGTGTTGCTTTCAGTTGTTAAAACATATGAATTTGAAATAAAATTGGATGGCTATAGGATTAGCTATAGTTTGTGCTACATACATGCAACATTATAAAGGCAACACACCATTTTGTGTGTAAGCTCTGTCACATTTGGTATATTCCCATGATAGCCTCCAACCCCAAGTTACTCAAAAGTTGTATTATAGGGAAACGTGTAAAATTGAAATGCCATAAAGCCCCTAGCCATCAGTGGTAAACCACCAATTGTCATACCTCAAAAGTACAAGTATTTACATGCCATCAGTTCTAGTGGCAGAAATCAATTGAACTAGAGAGCAAGTGATTTTCCAACAAGTGGAATTTGGTTAGCAATTCAGCAAGATCCATAGGGTTGTGTTGATCATTTGTCAAGTTTGATGACTATGTTTCATGGTCTATGATGTTTTGGAGAATGTTTGATGGTATTCCATTTATGCATGCCTATTGGATATTAGATGTTCTAAATACTGACAATATTCAAACATATGCATTCTTTTAATTAATAGATTTTTCTTTATTTTTAATAAGACTTTTTTTGTTCTTTTATTCTTCCATAAATAGAAGAATGAATTATAAATGAACCATAAATGAGGCTTTCTGTTTGGGCATGGAATCCGCTGTTGCTCTGTGTTCGTTCAACTGAATGCTTAGTGCAAATGGCAGATTCTGTGGCCTGAGAAACAGATTGTGTCTCCTTTCTGAAACTCTTTCTGGCACTCTGGATCTCCGGCGCTGAACTTGATCGATAGTTCGGAGAGAGAAATCATAGGAGAGCAGAGTCTAAGGTTTCATAATTGGTAACACCCCGATCATTTGGAGCCATTGAATCATATATCTCACTGGAACAGAGCAGTGCGCTAGAGGTACAAATCAAATGGGGAGTTTGAGGGCTTTCTCCCTCTAATATTTCTCTTTCTCACTGATGGGGAAACAATCTAGGATTAGGAATAGCGCTTCAACTATATACACTTTGTCTTTGAAAGAGTTCCATGCGAGTTTGGTGTCTAACCAATTAGAGTCTACAGACTATTGGGTTTAGCCATGGTTTTCCTTCCAGAAAATCTTCAGTTCAAGGCAAGAACCAAAAGCTCTTTGTTGAGGACTCATGTCGAGAAGAGGATGAAGAAGATGACAATTTTTGCGAGTGTGATGGGGTTTGTGTATGTGGTAATATGGCACTCTGGAAGCCAATGGCTTGAGCAGGAAAAGGAAAATATAGAGAGGATGTACATCCAACCTCTACTACTATGTTAATTTGTAGAGATGGGGATGAGGTGACCTCGCACCAAGTGGGGAAGATGAATTCAGTTCATGCGTTGTCCCAAGTACGTTTGGAAGCTGTCCAAGGAGGCACCAATTTTTCTGTCAATTTTATAAGATCTCGAATTTGGAATACTTGCAGCATGGCTGGCCTAGAACAACAGGAGGAGGCCATGCAGGCCATCAGTCTTGTAGATTGCAACATGAGAGAGATTAATCCAAACAAGTCGTGTGATAGTGGGTCAAGTGGCATTTGAGAAGAACACTGAATCATTTTCCAAGCAGAATATTTTGGATAGCTTTGGGTAAATCTGATAGGTCAGGTAAGTCAAATTGCTTCAGGAAAATATTGTTTCATGGTATGATTTAGTATTAAAAAAAAAAAACAAGGCTTATAAAATTTCAAAAAAAAAGCTTTGTTCTTTTGATGTAGGTTTGGAAAATAATGAACTTTATGTCTCCCTGAAATTTTTAAACTTGGGTGCTCTCGATGGGAACATGTTTTGGTAGGGTATTTCATTTTCAAAAAGGTTATATGATCTTTTCACAATGTTAAATCTTGGGCCAAAAAGTTGAGGAAGGATAATCTTAGTGAAGTTGTCACTCTTGATAATGAGATTTTTCTTTTCAAGATGAAAAGTGATGAAGCTCTTGGACAAATTCTTGATGGGAGTCCCTACTACTTTTGTGGCTGATTAATTATTGTCAAGAAAAGGTACCTCGGGATGCAATGATCTAAGAATGAATCATCTGGTGTAACAATTTGGGTAAAACTTTATAATGTTCCTCTTGAACATTGAGCTAGTGTTGGATTGAGTTATGTGGCTAGTGTTATTGGTAGTTGGCACTCCATTTTACCTTGATGAGTTTACCTAATCAAAGAATAGGTTTACATTTGCAAGGGTATGTGCTGAAGTTCAAGCTAACAAGGATATTCCTATGACTTTCTTGCTAAACTTGGGTTATGGGAGTCCTTGTGAGATTACTGTTAGAAGTTTCAAAGAAGTCACAAGAGTGTGATGAGTGAAAGAATGTAGAGGGGTGCAAACAACTAACCAATATATGCACCAAACTGCACGGTTTTTGTGGGTGAGTGGATTGGGTTGCGTGGGTTAAGTGAATAAGTGAGATGAGCAGGTTAGTTGCGGAGTATATTTTCTCAATTCGCCATCAACTCAACCCAACTCACCTAGGATATATATTAATTAGCGTGTTTCTACATACAATGAATTCCAATTTCATGTGTGTGTGTGTGTGTGTGTGAGAGAGAGAGAGAGAGAGAGAGAGTATATATTTATTTATAGGTATATAAATTTTTTTATAATTAATAAAAAAGAAATTAAAGCTTTTATGATTTTAATTGCTACTGTTATATAATGTGAATATCTTTTTAGATAAGTATGCACTGTAAATGTTATTGTTAGAGATATTTAATTATGTTGTAGCTATTATTATCGTATTGTTATTTTTAGTTGATCTTTTGCTTTGTGTGAAGTACAATGTTTGTAAAAAGAAAGCAATCTATTTTTTTATTTTTTAAGAACTAATTTTAAAAAATAACATCAAAGTTTTACAGCCTTTTTACTTGCTAAACCGTATAAACCGCGGTTTAAATTGCAAAATAGTTCACCCAACTCGCTGGTTTTGACAGTGACGACTAGTTATAAAAACTTTCACTAGTTAAAGGTGGGTTACTTGAAAATTTTCTCTCCTCCCCGCCCCCAACCCAACCCTAGCACAACCCCTATAAGAATGGATAGGAAAAGAGAATGGATTGTAAAAGAGATGTATCATTTTTCCAAAGTAAGAATTGATGGTAAAAGAGTGTAGAAAACAATGAAAGGGAAATAAGTTGCAACCGGCTTATCTAATGAGCAAAAGGGTGAAACTCAAGTTTCATCTTCAAATGGATTTGAGGTTCTTTCTTCATGTTGTTCTATGGAGGAGATTATGCCCAAAGAGGTGTTGATTTGTAACAATGATGGTCTTTCAGGTCTACCAATAGTGTGGTTGGGTCTAGCATGAGATGGACAAAAAAGATGAATTTTCTAGGGAGAATGTGGATGAGTTCATGCCTCACTGGTCTACACATTTCAAAGGGCTTCCAAAGCCCCTTTCAGATGGAATTTTCATTGTTTCTTGGAATAATTCATCTTCAAGAGTGCAAACAAGAAGAAGCTTCTAGAAAAATTGAAAACCTTAGGCTTGTTAGGGTTAAAGGCTAATTTCCCAAGCCTAAGAAATAGGTGCCATTGTGATCTCGGTCCAATTGCTCTTGGGTTATTGTTATCCTCTCAGGTTGTGAGAGTTTGCTCTTACCTCATCTTGTTTGCCCCTTGCGGCTTGTTTTGAGTCTTGTTGTATATTTTGTTTTTTGGTTTTTGGCTAATATAAGCTTAAATACCCCCGCTCCCTTCACAAAAATAAAAGGGTAAAAAAGAGTTGAAGCTTCACTTTACCACATGACAAGTGTTTGATGCAGTTAGTGATGCCAATTGTGGATTTAAGGGTCTTGTGTTGGGACTTCGTTTCATCTGTTTTTCCCCTTTCAGTGTCTGTGTCTATTTCAGAATTTAATATTTATTGTTTTCTTAGTTTATGTTTAAACATCATAATTACTGAATATTATCATGACATTTATTTCGTAGGTAAATTTCCTATGACATTGTAATACCTGTTGATGTAGTTACTTCCCATATTCAGTTAATTTACTCGCTTTATGTCGAATGCACCTTGTGCCTGGATTGTAGGTTTTTATCTTGTTGGAATCTTGCTCACAATTCAGTGCCCCCCAGTTAGATTTTATTTATTTATTTATTTATTTGGTTTCTGCTTTTTTGGAGTCTCAATCATGGATTTTAGAACTTGCGACTCAATAATTTTGTCGCATCCCATTGGGTCTTTGGTGCATTCTGTCGGTACCTTTTCTGAATGATTTTTTATTATATGTGCTCCAATTTTACATTAATATCCATTGTCCTAATATATAGCTTTCTTTCTCTTTAATACCTTTTAAGTGGAAATTTTGCACATATTGAATCATATCTTTTGTGCTGTTTTCATCTTATAAGCCATGGCAGCTCTTTTCTGCAGGCATAGAAATGGATGATGACGAACTTGCAAGTTTTGTGGAGCATGTTGACAAGGATAATAATGGAATTATAACTTTCGAAGAATGGAGAGATTTTCTTTTACTCTATCCCCATGAGGCAACTATTGAGAACATCTATCATTACTGGGAAAGAGTGTATCTTGTAGATATTGGAGAACAGGCTGTTATTCCTGAAGGCATCAGTAAGCATGCCCATGCAAGCAAATATTTGATTGCAGGGGCCGTGGCTGGAACTGCTTCTCGTACTGCAACTGCTCCTCTCGATCGCCTAAAGGTTATTATGCAAGTACAAACTACAAGTACTCGTATAGTTCCTGCAATTAAGAACATATGGAGGGAAGGTGGTTTTTTGGGGTTTTTCCGCGGTAACGGGCTAAATGTCTTGAAGGTCGCACCCGAAAGTGCCATCAAGTTTTATGCTTATGAAATGTTGAAAAATGCCATAGGAGATATCAAAGGGGAAGATAAGGATGACATAGGAACTTCGGGACGACTTATTGCTGGGGGTATGGCGGGTGCTGTGGCGCAAACTGCTATCTATCCCATGGATCTTGTGAAAACTCGGTTACAGACGTTTGCTTGTGAAGGTGGAAAGATTCCTAGCTTGGGTAAACTGTCCAAGGATATATGGGTTCAGGAAGGACCTAGGGCCTTTTACAGAGGGCTTGTACCATCTCTTCTTGGGATTGTCCCTTATGCTGGCATTGACTTGGCTGCCTATGAGACCTTGAAAGATATGTCAAAGCGATATATCCTTCATGACACCGGTATGGTATCTTCTTTGTTTTAATGTCTCATTTTTCTCTTTTTCTAGCTTGAATAATTCTATGGACAGAACCGACCACAGATGGTGTATGAATGGTCCTGATATTTTAGTAGGTCACACTGACACATTTTGTAAACCCCTGACCATTCATGCAATATTTGTGGCCGTTTCTGTGGACGGTTTTTTGTTGCTATTTATTCTATATGCATTCAGCATGAAGATTGCATTTAAGAAGCTTTGCCTTTATTGCAGAACCAGGCCCTTTTGTGCAACTGGGATGTGGGACCATTTCGGGAGCTCTTGGAGCAACATGTGTTTATCCGTTGCAGGTTATCAGAACAAGGTAAAAATGCTGTATATGATTGTACTGCTCTAGTTTCTCCTGTACGTTTGAACAAGTTTCAACTTTTATGCATTCCCTGCTGATTCTTTTTTTAAATTGTTGTTTTTAAGATTACAAGCTCAACGCCCTAATACATCTGCTGCTTACGAGGGAATGTCTGATGTATTTCGGAGAACACTTCAGCATGAAGGTTTTAGAGGTTTCTACAAAGGACTTTTTCCAAATCTTCTTAAAGTTGTTCCTGCAGCAAGCATAACGTATCTGGTTTACGAGACAATGAAAAAGAGTCTAGAAATTGGTTAGTTGATGTTGTAGTCCCCTCATGGCTTCTACCTATTAAGGCCTGAAACTGGAACTGCTTATGAAGAAGAAGAAGAAGAAGAGACGAAGGCCAAGACTACTACTCAATTAGTAGATATGATTGTTCGAGTTATACGCAATATTGAATTTCACTCAAGGTATGCACAACAAGTTTTTGTAGTCCAGATTATTTGAAAACTAACTGCAATGAGAATTAAGAGTAGTATCAGATAATGGCTGTTTGTTGAGTCATAAGTACGACAGTCCTCCTATATTTTTGCTAAATTATGCCCAAACAATTATAACAGATGCAGAACTTGCTTCTTCTTTTTCTTTTTAAGTTATTCATCATTAATAAATCTGAGGAGAACTGTAAGACAATTTTCCAGAGGCATGTCTTTCAATATATTTTATGAATCTTTCCAGTGGTTTTGGGGTTCAAGTACAAGCATGCATTTTTTCCATTTCCCAGGTGCTGCCGAGTTGTGGAATTGAAATTTCAGTAGATTCTTAATTAATTTTTATTCAGAATGTTGAAAGCTCTTGTGCGAGATTTGTCATCTCTAGTCGCTTATTTGGAAGTAATGTCTAGTGTTGTACTTCTGTTGCATGTCCATGTCATTTGATGCTCAGTGGGATTTTCCATTGGTGAAACTTGGTAGGCAAGGAAGCAACAATAGTGACAATTGCAATGTTCTTTCTGAAAATTGGAATTGCTTCGTTTCTCCTATACCATATACTTTGATTGATCATACAAAAAAATGCAGAAGCCTCCCTTGGGACATGGTTAAACACCACAAAAGCCCATTGAAAGAAATCCCC
>JAOTRH010000016.1:5265346-5283209 GCA_034768845.1 Heliamphora exappendiculata | reverse complement strand
CAAAATGGACAGTTTTACCATTATATATATTTAATATTAATAATTATATGTAGTTAATAATAATATTAAATAAGTTATGAATATGTGATATTACTGTATTTTAAAAGGTGTAAGAGTTTAAATAGAATATTATGAGAGTTTATACTTTAATTTTTTAAAAAAATTTTAATTTTGAAAATTTTTTGCCAAACAAATAACTTTAAATTTTTTAATATTTTTAACCAAAAAATCTAAAAAAATAAAATTTTCCAATCAGAACCTAAATATAACTAAAAAAGTATGTGTTTTCTTCTACTAAAATAATCCAAATCACGGGAAAGGAAGCTCTCTCAAGCTCATTTGTTTGTCTAGAGATAAATCGATGGATATAAATAGGGTATTTGTGAATACTACTGTTAGAAATTTATAAACTGTAATTTGTAGCAGAAGTTAGTGTTTAAAAACATTATTGCTAGTAACTTATAGATGGTAACTTGTAACAGAAGTTGTAAGTATTTGGTAAAAATTATAATTTATAACTGAAATAAAAAATATATATAATTAAAAATTGTAGTAAAAATTGTAGGCATTTAAAAAAAAAATATTTTATAACAAAAATCAGTAACAAAAAACTAAAAACTAGTAATAGAAGTTTGGCCAAATACCCCCAAAATACCGTCGAATATAACAATATATATGAAATAAATGAATATATCATTAAATATGTTATACTTGAATATATACATATATCATATTTGTTTTTATGATGAATACAAATAAATATAAATATATAAAATAGATATAAAATATATCTTTTATTCGTTCCCACATAAATTTGATTATACCTATCCCTTTTCCAACCAGACATTTTTCAACAAAATAATATATTTTCTTTTCAAAAACCACTGAACTTTATCTTTTTTCATGAAAAAACATCTGTTTTTAAAATTTATTATTAATATTATTCTTTGAAACACAAGGAAAAAAAAAGTCAAAAACAAATATTACAATTCAAACACTTCCTCTTTTGTAGCTAAATAACTTAGAATATCATATAATTATTAATTAGGTCCCCTGATATATACTATATCCTAAGATATGGTGCTAATTTGGATTATATATCCAACAAATTTTATTGTTCCAAACAGTAAATATAAAAAGCTAATGAAATACATATCCAATCCAACCCTACAAATCCAGTAACCAAACAGGCCCCTCGAGTAGTAGCTTGCCAAAAATAAATATTTGTAATTGTATAAAAAGAACTTACGTGGCGACATTCTATTGGTCCAAGGCTTGTGAAATGCAATACCATTGGTTGGAACAACTCGACGCCACCTGCCCCCAAGATCTATAAATATCTACTCTCCAGAACCGTCCAAATCTGGCACATACGCTGATTTGTTCTATGTGATCCGTTGATTACTCTCACGAACGTTAGGGTTAGGTTCTATTTCGACGATTCCAAGTGGTGTAGATCTCAGATCTAATCGCTTTTTAGGAGTAATATTGGAAGTGGAGGGCGGATTTCGGTGATGGAAGAAGGTAGACGGAGGCTCTATCTGCAAGTTGGTTTCTTTCTCTTGATTGGATGCTTCGCTTCCCAGCTGTGCGCTTCACCTGATCCGGTGAGAGATATCTCAGTTTCATTCTCAATTTATACACTTAACATGCACACACATATATATACAAACGCTTGTAATTTATAAGTATGCATTGATCTCCTTTACCGAAAAAGGTGATTCGTAACATTCATTGTCGTAGATATTTTACGAGTCGTTTGATGAATCGTTTGAGGGGAGTTGGATCGTGGCCGAGAAAGAGGATTACAAAGGTATTCTATTTATAGCTTTGGCTGTTGTTTGTTTTTGTTGTTTTGTTTTGATTTGTTGTGGTTGATCCTTATTATAGTTTTAAGCGCATTCTATTAGTTGTTTTCGTTGTATCTGTATATTTACATGTTGAGGCATGCCTGGTTGTTCATTGAATTGAAGCACGTTTTGCGCACAATAACCATTTCTATGTTCAGGTGATTACTTTTGGTTGAGTTCAGAGTGTAGTTTGGCATTGACTTAGTTTTGCCTTATTTATTTGGACGATTTCATGTTAGGGCTTAATTATGCAATTTTGTGTCATTACCTGCAAACTTGGAAATAATGGTGCATTTTGAATGAATACCTAATAACTGTTTTAAGGACATGACTGTTAAAGTTGCAATCTACCATAAGTAAATGCAGTTAGAAGTAGCACACAGGTACAATTTGAAGACTAGTTCAGCTGCATGGGGACATTCAACATTGATATTAAACCTTCATGTATCTTGTTTTTATCCATGTAATATGAAGCTTGTCTATTGCTAGTTAGGAATTGGAAAGAGCTGGTGGGTCGGTCAATTGCATTAGGTAGGAAATGCAGGACTTGTCTTAACTGCAAGTGCATTTGCTATTCAATTCCTGCCTTAATCCCACACCTTGATTCCAAATTGACAAAGGGGGTGACGTGTTGATGAAACTCTTTGCGAAATGTGCCGCCTGTTTGTTTTGTAGGATAGAGCCCTACTCAGCCTATGTTTAGAATAGCATTTTTTTTTGTAGATTTTTTGGTTTTTTGGTTTTTTTTTTTTTAAAGTAGATGTAAAAATATAAAGAAGAAGCCAGCTGAGGCCAAACAAGTAGTTTTTTTTGTAGGCTTTTAAGCAAAAAAGCTCCCAAAAAAGTTAGTCCAAACATAGGCTCAGATGGCATCTGATCGTGGTTTGCTTAGTGCTCTCCAAATTGTGATTTTATTGCTTCAGTTATATTTTTTATAGATGGTTTTTGTGCTATTGTTTCGGCAAGATGAGCGATTGAAACAGTCTTAGGTTCCATTTTCCCGACATTTTGTGGTTTTGGTGTTATTACACTGGCTTCCTATATGGATATTTGGTGTAGAGCATGAATATATTTTTGGATTACCCAAGTTGTCTAGGAAGAATGTAGGACATACATAACCCCTCAATCCTTTCACTATACTGCCACGGGGCAACTCTTCATGGCACAACAGAACTTGAGCCCGTGAGGCTTTTGAACTCCACCAAGTCTAAATTTTTCTTTTCTCCGACGAACTGGGTGTTATTAGACCACCCATTCTATGGAGCCCTCAATACCACATGAAGATGCCATAACACTTCTCAACAGTGCCTAGAGCTCACCCTCAAGCTCCCTGGAGGATGTCCTTTTAGTTCCCCATTTTGGTACTTGAGGGCTAGTATAGGTGACTCACCACTCCTCCCTTAGAGGACATTCTAAGCCATTCAAGCTTTAGCAGGAAGAAACATCAAAATATACAAGAAGTCATAATGAGCTTTCATAAATTCCACATTGATCTACAAAGTTTACTTTAAAGGAATTTCACGCAACATTAGTCCGGAATCATTTTGAATCGGAGGATTTTAGTTCTGAAAAATATGAAAAAAAAACTTTATAGATGATGAATCTCTGGAAGTAGATTTTGATTCTGCTTTTGCTGAAGACAAACTATGTGCTCGTGAATGGATTTGTATTTGTGGTAGTCTTAACATTCTTGAAGCTCGTAGGGCTCTTGACGGTCGATCAGATATTGAAAGTGTTCTTTTAACTCTTAATATTGTGATTGATCGGGTTGGTGGTGATGGATATGCTGTACAAAAAATTAATTTTATTGGTTTAGATGTGAGTGATCTCCAACCTGGTCTCATGAGTTCAATGTCGGCCACTTTCTTAGTCTAACCGAGTTTCACCTCGGGGTTCGAACAGTCGGTTGATTCTACAACCCAGTTAGAGGAGGGCCGAGCAACAATTAAAATAGAATCGAGTAAGGTAAAGTCTTGGTCTAACATTGTGAAGGAAAATTCTCACTTTGATAAGATAAGTAGTGATCTTAGCCTATTTAATGTTGGGCTTGAAAATAATGAGCTAAATATCCCTCTTAAAGTTTCTAAAAATGGGTGTTCGCAATGGGATAATGCTTTGGTAGGGTTTTTCATTGACAAGAAATTATCTTTTTACTATGTTAAAAGTTGGACATAAAAGTTATAGAAGGAAAATCTTAATGATGTCATAACTCTTGATAATGGTTTTTTTATTTTCAAGATGAAGAGTAAAGAAGCTCTTGAAACAATTTTTGATAAGGGTTCATACTTCTCTAGGAGCCGGTTAATTATTGTCAAGAAATGGTTTCCGGGTATGCATTTATCTAAAAAAGTATTTTTTAGTGTACCTATTTAGGTGAAATTTTATAATGTGTCTCTTGAATTTTGGATTAATATTGGTTTAAGTTATGTGGCAAGTGTTATTAGCAAATCTTTGTACTTTAATGAATATACGAAATCCAAAGTAAGGCTTACTTTCGTTAGGGTGTGTGTTGAAAATCAAGTAAATAAGAGTATCTCATATTCTTTTATGCTAAATTTGAGTTATGGGTCTTCTTATGAAATTAGAGTGAAAGTGCCTTGGAAGTCTCTAAAGTGTGACAGGTGTATGATTTTTGACTACTCTAATAATTCTTGCCATGACAAGCCAAAGGTCATGAGTTCTACTTCCTTACTCAAAAAAAAAAAATAGAAAGTAAAAGAATACAAAAGGGTGGGCTCAAGTCAAAAGCCTAGTGGATGGGAAGAAATAAAAATAAAGGAAAGGTACTTTAATGCTTCTCCAATTTATAAGGCTCCTTCCTCCTCAAATCTATTTAGTATGCTTAAATCTTGTGTGTTAGAGGAGATGGACTTATGTAGGGTGATGATCCTGTGCGCTCTCCAAACGAGGACATGTCGGGATGTGTTAGTGGGAAAAATATGAACAATTTCTTGTTGGATGTGGTTGCTAGTTATTGCAATACGAATCTTGAGAAGTTAGTAGAGTATCAAGTTGACTCATTCTGTAAAGGAGATGAGAAGTTTGTCACATCTACTGGAAGTTTCTCTAAACCTACAGTTCGTCGATTTACACGTTTGAAAATGCCTCCAAAGACCCTTTCAGAGGGAAATTTTGTTGGCTCTTGGATAACTTTGACTTCAAATGGTGTAAACAAGAAAAAGCTGTTAGAGAGAATTGAGAATCTTGAGCTTGTTCGAGAAAAATTAGTCCATTTGAACAAGTCCAAAAAATCGTGCTTAAGTAAGAAGAAATATGTTGTTTTTCCTAGCTCTCAGTCTGTGAGAGTTTGTAGAATTACTTTTTGGTGGTTTGCTCTACTCTCATTTTGTTAGCCTTTGAGGGTGTGTATCGAGCTCCTTTATGTATTTTTATTTTTAATTAATACACATTTAATTACAAAAAAAAAATCCACACTAAAAATTACCAAATTTTGTTGCAACACTAGTCCAATAGACATAGCTACCTTAAAAATTTCAAGTCAATCGGACATCGTTTGGCCCTCCAAAATGTAATGCCAAACTGTTACACAGACTGCCTAGGCGCTAGGTTGACACCCTTGCCAAGCTCACACTTTAAAGGTTATCACTTTGAGCAATATTTTGTTTTGTTTGTTTTTTGTTTCATTCCTTTGCTTGAGCTATGTGGAGCATCTTAGAAATGACCTTTATGGGCCTGGAAGCTTGGTGTTGCTTTTGCACTAGTTGGACTGTAGACTGGGAATGTCTCAATCACTAAGAAGCACACGACAAGGACATCTCACCAAAATAACCTTCTAGAAAAACAAATCCAAAAAAAAAAAGTACGCAACAAGCAGGGATACAACAAATATATGTTACACACACATATATATACACGTGAAACAATTTTTAGTTGAAATACATTTTTTAATCAAAATTGTAAGAAAATATTTTTCACATTCTTTATTCGGGAAAAGAAAGTGTGAATTAAAAGTATTAATATCTTTTTTTAATAAAGCATTTTTGTAAACAATTAGAAGTTCAAAAGAAGGAAGGGTCAATGGGCACAAAGTCTTCATTGCTTTCATTTTATCATTGGATTCCAAGTTATTTTATTTTTCTAAATCTTATAAGGTGTTTCATTTGATGTGGGCCTAAGTGATGAATATGTGTACTCCAAATGTTTAATGATGGAGGCTTGTATTCTCCTCTGTTGTCAATATCTTACGGTTTACGATACGTATCTTACGATTCAATGCATTAATATTAAAGTGGTAAATTGACATGTATCACATACTATATCTTATGTTGAATGTATGTTATGACTATCTCGAATTGTGCATAGCTTGTCCTTATCTAAAATAAAAAGAATAATAAGATATGTTTGGGCAAGTGTCTGATTGGATTTTGGATCACTTTAGAAGTATCCTTACTTCTTATGTGGGTATTTTAGGCAACAAGCCTCGGAACCAAATCTCTTTTGTGCACAATTACTTATGGCCTTGTCTTTGAATACTTAAATGATATCTTGTATGCCTCTTTCAAATGGGGTATTTAATATGTGAGAAAGAATGAAAAAGGGGAAGATGTCTGGATGTGCATTCATTTTTTTGCAGTAAATTTGGGAAGCCCCTTGATCATATGTTTGGTATCCATTCTTGAACCTTCAAATTACTTTTAAGTGATACATGACTTATTTTAATGTGTTAATCTTTTTTTACAATTTTTTTTCCTTTCATGCATTTGACATATTAATTGTATGACTTCATCCGTATGGTTGGCTTTGGAGCTGCAAATTTACATGTGTTCTCTGATGCCTAGGTGTATGGAAACATGCGAAGAGTGAGGGACACGATGATTTTGGGCTTCTTGTGAGTGAGAAGGCCAGGAAGTATGCCATCGTGAAGGAACTTGATGAGCCTGTGAAGCTCAAGGGTGAGACTATTGTCCTTCAGTTTGAAACTCGCTTCCAAAATGGACTTGAATGTGGTGGTGCATATTTGAAATATCTCCGACCTCAGGAAGTTGGGTGGACATCTAAGGAGTTTGACAACCAGTCCCCCTACTCTATCATGTTTGGTCCTGATAAATGTGGGGTCACAAACAAGGTTCACTTTATTCTAAAGCATAAGAACCCCAAGAGTGGAGAGTACATTGAACACCATCTCAAGTATCCACCATCTGTGCCATCTGACAAGCTAACCCATGTATATACTGCCATTTTGAAGCCTAGTAATGAGTTGCGGATCCTCATTGATGGCGAAGAGAAGAAGAAAGCTAATTTCCTCTCTGCTGAGGATTTTGAGCCGGCACTTATTCCTGCTAAGACCATTCCTGACCCTGATGATAAGAGGCCTGAGGACTGGGATGAGAGGGCAAAAATTCCTGATCCTGATGCAGTAAAACCAGATGACTGGGATGAGGATGCACCAATGGAGATTGAAGATGAGGAAGCTGTAAAACCTGAAGGATGGTTAGATGATGAGCCCGAAGAGATTGATGATCCCGATGCAACAAAACCAGAAGATTGGGATGATGAGGAGGATGGCGAATGGGAGGCACCAAAGATTTACAACCAAAATTGTGAGACTGCCCCTGGTTGTGGCGAGTGGAAGAGGCCAATGAAGAGGAATCCAGCTTACAAGGGAAAATGGCATGCACCGCTTATTGACAACCCCAATTACAAGGGTATCTGGAAGCCTCAGGAAATTCCAAACCCCAACTACTTTAAACTTGACACGCCTGATTTTGAGCCCATTGCTGCCATTGGCATTGAGATTTGGACAATGCAAGATGGAATTTTGTTTGACAACATTTTGATAGCTGGTAACGAGAAAGTTGCGGAGTCATACAGGCAGACTGCTTGGAACCCAAAATTTGAAGTTGAGAAAGAGAAACAGAAGGCTGAGGATGCAGCTGCTGGAGTTTCAGACGGTCTCAAAGGCTTCCAGGTAATTGGGCTGCTTTTATTACCGGTTCATTGTGTAATAATTGATTTGATTCTATTAACCTTAATTCTTCCGTACTTACTTTTGCAGAAGTTAGTGTTCGATGCTCTCTACAAGATTGCCAACATTCCATTCTTGAGTGCACACAAGCTCAAAATTCTGGTGATTTATCTGACTTTTGTCTGCCATTATTCTGTTATTCTGGTGCATTGTTTGTAAATTTGAGTTTTGTATTGCAGGATCTCATTGAGGAGGCAGAGAAACAACCAAACCTCACAATTGGTATCATTGTCTCCATTATTGTGGTTATCTTTACGGTTGTATTCAAGATCCTTTTTGGTGGGAAGAAACCAGTGAGTACCTAATCTTTCTCTTATTACGTAGTTTTTGCTACTTTTTTGATAGTTTATGTAGAGCGTAGTTATTTGCTTTGTCTTGGAATCTGACACTTTACAATTTCCAGGAAAAAGTGAGTGCAGGGACAAGTAACACAGAAGTAACCGAGACTTCTGACAATCAAGGAAGCAGCGAAGAAAAGGAGCAGCAGCAGAATGACAAGGAAGACACTACTGCTGCTGCTCCTCGTCGAAGGACTACCAGGCGCGAGAACTAGAGAGAGAGAGAGAGAGAGAGAATCTCGTTAGCTTCACTTTTGGTAGAATTTGAGGTAGTTTGTTTCCGAAGAATTTTTCACTGAATCAGGCTAATCTGCAATTTTTATTTTTATTCATGTTTGAGTTTGCTTTCAAACAAATGATGTATGAGAATGTAAATGAGATATATCCGATTTGGGTCCACTGCTTTTCTTGTGCTAAATGAAAGCGAGTAATGGGGAACTGAAGATTTTTGAAGTTTAAACCAGTTGAATATGTCATAGCTGGGAATGAACACAACACAACCCGTCTTGCACTTCCTCATAGTACCTGCTTTGTATTTTTAGTTGCTGTCAAGGTGGGTTGTATTGCTTTCTACCTGAGGAGAATCGGGAGCATAGTTCTTCAGTAGGCGGAGTGTGATCCATTATAAAGCGCGGGAGCACAATGTATAATGTGCAGGTTGAGACGCTTTAGAAGTCCTTTGTTGAGACACTCTATTTATGGTCTAAAACAATTAAACTCACGGTGCATGTTCTTGTTACGTAGGTTTGATGGACTCTTGAGACTGGTCTGGCTAGGATTCTCCTTATGTTTTTCCCCATTTCAAGAACCAAAGAATGAGGCTGCCATTTTGGAGTATGGATTATCTGAAGATTCTGAAGATTTCATTTGGATGAATGAAGAGTTGAGATTTTAGTTAATAATTATTGATTTCTATTGTAGCTATAGAATAGAAAAATGAAAAGGTGAAAAATATCAAGACAGGATAAATCTCTGCCCTCCTCCACCCTATTCAAAATAACAAGATGATAAATCTTTGCCCGTTTTACGTACTTTTTATATGCACCCATAACTCCCTGTACTTGGCAAAGCTTAAATTCTTTGTCTTCCATTTGAAAAAGTAAATTTCATATCATTAGACCAAAAATCACTTCTGACGTTCTATGTACCTTTTGTTTGGAATTTGCATGAACAATTATTATTATCTGTACACGAGTTGACTGGGAATAATAATAATATGCATCACTTTGTCATCAATGAACCTTATATTTATATCAAAGGAAGCAATCCTTTGAGCCATATCTATTTAATTAAAGAAATTCTCAATTTTAAATGTATCTTTTTTTTGGCTGGATTAAGTCGAAACATTCGTACCGATAGCAGAAACAACTCCTCTTTCTCTCCCTCCAATGGAACAAGCACTGGAAGATGTATTAAGACTACAACCAGAGTACCTGGCAGGGATATGGAACTTTTCTGATTGATTACGAGTCTTATAGCACCCTTGATCTAGAAAACTACAGTTAACCAGAGGTAAAAGAAAAGTGGAGTTGCCCCTTACCCATAACACAATCACAACCTTGACAGAATCGCAAACAGATTAAAAGGACACTGAACATATATGGTGGAGTTTTTCCTTATTAAGAGTTGTATAATAAACAAAAAAATTTAAAAAAAAAATGTCCCCTCAACTCCCGAAGAAAATTTTCTCAATTCCACTAAAAAAATAAAGAAGAAAAAGAAGAGGCACAAATGAAAACAAAACTAATGAAAAGCAACTTTGAGCCGCAACCGTTTTTTTCCTTTGTGCTTCTCCATCGGCCTACTAAAACACTTACAGCTGAACTCTTTCTAAGGCAGCAACAGTTGTTTTTTTCTTTTTTTCCCAAATATAACTTAACGAGGTCACTGAAGTTTGTGTTCATTTCTTTCCACCAGCCTTTCTAAGGGGTGGAGCAGTGTCCTCATCATCTGACTGGATGTCACCATATTCCCACATCCCTAGCCTCTGACTTCGAGCTTCTGCCTGGTATTTTTCCAAATCATCCAGGGCCGCTTGTTTTTCCTTGGGCTCCCACTTTTTCCTTTTCTCCATCCTAGCGAGACCTTCCTGCAGAATCACAAACTTTGGTTTAGGAAACACTTAAAACTGACAGAAACACGAGTTAGAAAAGGGTACAAGTGCCGTAATCTGCATATCAACTAAAAGAGTTGAATGGAAAAACAAAAATAAAAGCATGAGAGAAAAAGAATAAAGAAATAAGAGAGGGAGTTGTTCAAGTGCTTTCAAAAAGGGCACTCCCAGAGAAAGGTATATAGGCAATTGGTAAAGTGAAATTTAATGAGTCCCCAAACAATCAAACAACAAAGGCAGTGAACAGTGGAAGCAGGCTTGTTCAAGTTCCCTTTAAACAAACATCCATAGAAGGAGCAACCCATCAACATCAGCTCCAAATCATGGAACTAGGATTTTTAAGCCTACAGGAATGTGGAGGAAAATAACCTCTACATCCAGGCTTCACTGAGCCAACAGAACTCATTTTTAATTTCCGATGAGTCATGCAGTAAAAGAAATATAAAAATACTAGATACTTCGTGCATCATCAGCAAATACTTTGGGCTAATCTACTTGTGTTTTGCATTGGATAGCACACTTAATGCATGGAAAATTAGAACAGGCACCTCTCCCGAAAGGAAAAGCATCAGATAGTTGATTGGACAAAGTCAAACGATATTGAGTTTAACAGCTCTCCAAAATTCTACTAGTAGGAAATAAGAGTCCCCGCGTCTTCAGTTTTTGGTGATCAAGGAAATAGAGAAATAAAAAGGAAGACTTCAGAAGATAGTTTACCAACCGATATTATAAAAAGCTAAAAAAGCATGTTCAGTTCGTTTTTTAGAGCGTGTTTTGAAAGGACTGCAACAGGATGCACAGCAAATATGTGTAGAGATGAAGAGTTGAACTGAAATGTTATATACACTACTTCAGGAGTGAAGTACTAAAGAACAACCACAGTCCACTCTATAGAATGTTCTAAGAAAATATAGGTTAATTTTAGAAGGCTCTCACAAAAGAGGGGGAGAGGTTGCTGGGTTGCAGAAATCGGCATGCAAATGAGCTGATCTTAACAAAACTTCGAAGCTTTTCAATTCAGGATTAAAGAGAAATCATACTGGGACTGTCTCAGCCAAATTCTCTTATGGCAGGCTAGTTATATGAAGGAGACATCTTTTACTGAAGGCCAAATTTGAAAAGCTATTGACCAACAAAAGCAGTATACATAAGCTAAAGAAGTACAGGAGGGAGGCAAGACGAATGAGTTAAATGAGCACATAGGTGGAAAGAAGCATTTGGAAACCATGAAGTGCATTCCATCCCATTCGTCATAGAGATTGATTCCAACTACTTCAAGTCAGATGCATGGATCCATTTGCTCATTCAATCCAGCATCTGTGCACGCAAAAACCTGTCATATATTTCATACATCACACTAGATAGATATCATATTCATGGAATACGATTTACTTTCAAGATGCCTTGGTGGTGAAATGGTAGACACTTGAGACTCAAATGCACCTAAACACGATAAGAATCCAGAATTTTAATCAGATAGCATCATCATACCAGAATTCTCCAGAGTATTGCTTATATCAATTAGCTAAAAGGTTTGTGGTTTTCATTTTATCTACACACATGCATGCACGCAGACGCGCTTCTATACTTCTGCTGCACGCTATGATTATTTTTTTTCTTGCTAGATAAACGATAGGATTAATTAGTGAAACAATTATGCATCCAAGAAAAAGACACAGTAACAGACTGGGAACATTATAACATAATAAGATTCTGAAATCAAGTCAAGAGAGGGTTATTGTCCAAACCTTTAGCAGTGCAGCATTGACACTGGAATTGGTGTTTGTATCAATCAATGTGACCATGAAGACAGTCCCCGTACCCTGCCCTTTCACTTTTCCTCCAGAAGTATCCCTTTCCTCAATTATGGCCCTGAAGTCTTTTGGACCATTTAGTGTGTGCTCACTCAGACGCACAGCTGCTTCTTGCCCATAATCATCCTCTAAGCTTGGGACCTTTATGTACGCAAGGCTGCATAACTGAGCAAGGCCAGCGGCGGAGGATACCGAAGGATCAAGTGGTCGCAGCTGATTGTAAGGCACAACCTCTTGATTTCCATAATCAATGTAGAACACTTCAAACTTGTCCGTTGGTGATTCAACAGCTCCTCGAGGTGCATTTACAATCTTTAAAAATCCACAGAATGAAGGAAGGTAGAACATAAGTATAAGGTGTTTATATTCAATTTAGAAGAACACAGATGAAGATTATTCTAATCACTCAGTACAGCAAAAGGAAAGAGGATGAAGATATAAATAAACGAAAAGAATGACCTTTTTTGGTATGTGCATGGAAATTTTGAGTTCAAATTCTCATCTAAGATCGCCCATAGCAATGCATATAGTTACATCATACATTTTGTTTTCCCCAAGTTACAGAGTATGTAAAGAGTTCTCACTTCTCAGTTCAATCACTATTTATTTATTAATAGCATGTTCATTTATTAATATAACTTGATAAATATGTTAAACAGTGATACCCTGAAACATGACATGCAGGTCGAATATCATTCTTCTAAAAGCTTTGCAAGCTTTATAAAGACAGCCACAATATTCAGTTATGACCATTCTGACAAACCATGACTGTGTCATTTGTCCACCACTGTTGAAAACTGAATATGAGAGCAC
Organism: Heliamphora exappendiculata; assembly: GCA_034768845.1. Classification (NCBI taxonomy): domain Eukaryota; kingdom Viridiplantae; phylum Streptophyta; class Magnoliopsida; order Ericales; family Sarraceniaceae; genus Heliamphora; species Heliamphora exappendiculata. Next base: position 5,270,295 of record JAOTRH010000016.1, on the reverse strand, counting down.
ATCTGCTGATTTTCTGTAATGTGACATCAGGCCCCAACCACCAGGTAGCACATAATGAAAGATGATGCAAATTTAAGCATTAGAGCTCATATTATGGTTAGAGTTTCCTAAGGACGAAATTAAGAGCCATTAGAGATTGAATGGTGCAGAATCTGCAGAAAGGCATTTTCATGTTGTCTGAAATATATATCACCTCATAACCACTGAAAATATTAGATCCTAAGGATATCACCTCATAACCACTGAAAATATTATATCCAAAAGATATGGTATTGTATATTCTCTGTCTGCAAACAAATTTGATCATGTTAGCCATGAGAAGCCAATTAAACTATATACTGGATTCATTCATTTATACTTAAACTGAATGGTTTAGTATTCCTTAAAACAATTAACGGAAATACTGAATCTTAATAATATTGGAAGAAAGCAGTTCCTCTTAGCTCCAAGATCTAAATATTTGGCATCCCATTGGCTCCCCACCAACAAAAATTAATAAATAAATAATTGACATTTTACAATATCAGTAACTATGAGTAGAAATCCATTATAGTTTAATCCCAGTTCTTTTTTTTTGTTTTAAGAATATAGTTCTACTTTTTATAGCAATTTTTGGTTTTGAAGGGGTATTCAAATAACCAACATGCTATACGTCACTAATGTGAACAAGAACAAGAAAGTGCAGTTTTGTTAGAATCAACATTTTTTTAGTACAGTTTTGTTAATATCTACCCAAAACTACTCTCACAATTTACTAAGAACCTTCCATACAAATAACTTGTATGTCTCCAACATACTGAAAGTTAATAGATACACATAACAAAGACCGGTGTGAGCAACTTCATATTTTAGGGAGTCACTGGGTTGCGCCATGTCCACATCAAAGTGTGAAGTTCTGTATTTGCCCTAAATTATGTTACGATAACTAATCATTTCAGTCATGCCAACTTTTTTTTGCTATAGGATTTTACTCATAAGTGAAGATGGCTGAAGAAAAATGGAGAGACAAGACCAGAAAAGAGTGCAAGAGTTCATTTTGCTGGAGGGAATGCATGCAATCTTGTTCAAGAATCTGCTACAAAATTTTACCAACGTCCTACCGTATAAATCACTTGTATGTCTCAACATACAAAAAGTTCATACTCTAGTGAATAAGAATTTCTTAATCAGAACTGTATTACTTTATATTTCTACATGCTTTGCCGCAACTTTTCAAATGATATCTGGAATCAGAATAGGCACAACTCAATTCCCTTCATCAAGCAACTGGTGCATAAGACATCCCTCGCATATTTTCACGCATGCAAAATATCAATTTGGGGGGAGATTAAAACTCCCCCGTTCATATTACAAAATCTTGAGTTTGTAAATTGGATGGCTTGACCGTATATTGGCCACACCTACAAACCATAAGTGAACTTGACTAAATGACTACCAGAAAAGAAAAATATTCATAGGCACTAAGTATCACAAACACATCGATAAGGCACAACATGGACATGACATTAATGCGCTGACATAGGAATTTCAAAAATGCATAACACCAGTCCCTGACATGTTAAAATTATGCTTTTTATATGTTTATTATTTGACGTTGATATGATATTGTATTCAATAAGTAAATAAAACTTGTAATATAACATTTATTAAAATTTTTAAAAAAAGAACGTATATTCCATAACTTAAACAACAATATGTCATTCACTTAACAATTGCAACATATCAGAAATGGTAAACTAAACCATACATTATTTAAAAAATTGATCCATCAATCTATACGTCATAGATGAAATATATCACCTAACAAGTTTACACTGCTCTTATTTATTGTTGTATCTCAAGTTTTTTTATCCATCTTGCAATGTGATCTATTCGTGATAAGTGATGGATAATGTGCGTCTCTTCAAGTGTTTGAGGCATATCCACTTGAAAGAAATAAAAATAAAAACAAAAACGCAATAGATGCATTTGGAGTCTGAACAAGTGTCTGCCACGTATTGGGGAATGTTAGACATGTGTTTGATGTGTGTCTATTCAAAAGTGTGTTGTTTCTCTCGACTCTGGCACAAGATCATTAACATTGGTAGCAGTATTATTTCTTCTTTCTTTAGACCTTAAGCCTTTCTTTTCATTGTGAGAACTCTTATTGATGTTAGGAGGTTAATAATGATCCTACTAAAAATCCAAATATATTGTTGTCTTAGTTGTATAATTCTTTGTGATATGATTGAGTCGTAATTTTCTTCCGTTGTTTGATAGTTTGAGGTTTATTGAAAAATCAAATATTTTGTAGCTATTGTTGTATGACTCTTAGTTGTATGAAAAGTTTTAGTGATGCTAGGAGATTAAGGGTGAACTCATTAAGATTATTAAGAAGGGCAAATAAACTAGCACCTAACAATTAACATGGTACTATTGATGCGGAACATTGGGTCCCATTTACAATTTTATTTAATTATTTAGTAATTAGTTTTATTTGAATAATCTTTTAATTAATATTTTATATTGTTTTCTTTTAGTTCAAGACTTTAGTTTATTTTTCAGATAAAATTTTTATTTTTATTTTTATTTCCTTTATGTTTACGATACTAATTTTCTTTTAAAATTAGGATTTTAGGCCTATAAATGTGAGTCTTTCTTGATGTATTATTCAGAATTAATTACTAAAAGGTCTAGTTTAAGGTTGTGACCTTGTGTTATAATTTTGACCATTTTGCGCTACCTTTTGCAATATTTTGATCACCTTATTCGAAGTCTTCCTTGATTTGTGAAAAAAAAAACCCATCAAAATAGCCAACCTTCTAGCCTTCATCAACCCCCATCTGTCGTCGTTCTTTTACCGTCACTGATTGCCCCAAATTCCAGATTCGAGTCAATGCGGCGTAGGCACCCATCACCATCGTCAATTGTTGCCACAACCTCAAGATTTGTGGAGCCTTGTTGCCATCCTCGTCAAAGTCGTGGCCGACAACTGCTAGTCCCTTGCACCACCATCGACCAATTCTTTGTTGAGGTTAGTGAATCTTGCAAACCTAGTCCTCTTTCTCTCCCTCTTTCCCTCTCTCCTTCACTGCCTCGTATAATATGAGACCACTGAAACCCTACTGAGACTTCTAGCCCCCAAATAAATGTTGACTAGATCAGTTCCAAATCTGACTCATTCTTTGACCTGACTAAACAAAACCAAAAATAGCAATCCAAAACCTTTTCTAGGCCAATCCAAACACCAACCTATATTGTCTAGCCCAGCAAATCTTGTTGAACCCAATAAACCACCGTCTTATGTGCTATTTGAATCAAGAGTCACAAGGATGAAACATCAGCCTGAACAACATCCGCAACCCTATCAATTATATTGGGTTGATGACACTCCTCTTTAAGTCTCTCAAAAGTGTTTGGTTCCTATTCAAATGTGTGACTATTTTAATGAAATTTGTTGTTACGTCTGTCCCATGTATACTTTGCACGTGTTACTTGGTCATTCATGAATAGATGACTTTAGTTCCACATATAATAGGGAAAATAACATCATTATATTCAAATATAATAAAAAAAATATTTTGTTAAAGCCTACCAAAAAGGATTGGATGCCAACTTATGGATGCCTAATAAACTACATTATGCATCAAGATAGTTTGATTCCACTCCATCTCAAAAGATAATGATCCAATTCCTCCCGCAGTCACTGTAGAGCACGAAATTGCTATGCCAAAAAAAGATTCATCAAATTAAGAGTCCTTTGGACAAAAAGACGCACTCTACTTGTCCACCAATAGAAGACTCCATCAAAACAAAACAAATTGATTTTATTAGTGTTGAAAACTTTGATTGGGTATTCAATCCATGTCTAATGGAACTTATTAACTACTTAAAAACTAAATATTATTTGGATTGCAAGCTCGGAAGCAATTAAGTTTCAAAAAAAGCAATAATTATCAACATATTTGAAGTATTTGATTATTTGGTATGGCAAAGTTCAGTGCTTTAAGGAAAACTCGAAGTCGATTTTTTTTCCTCAGTGGAGGAGAATGATGCAGAACATTGGGCCCCATTTTCAATTTTCTTTTAACTACTTAGCAATTAATTTTATTTGAATTATCTTTTAATTATAATTTTATTTTATTTTCTTTTAGTTTAAGATGCTAATTTACCTTTTAGATAAGGAAAAATTAATTCGGGACCTTATTTAGTGAACTTGTTCAGGGATAAGTCCTAACCACCTATTGTCTATTCCATAAAGTCCTATTTTTAAAATTTATAATTATTCTTGATAAATATACTCTTATATTACTCACTATAAATAGCTATAGCGCATGTGTAGTTTTAAATATGTTATATTTTCTTAATTTGATGGTAAAGCTTCACGTTTTGGTATGATTATGTTGTTATTTTCCAAGATTTATAGGAATTCTTGTGGTGATTCATTCATTTTGGAATGATTCGTTCATTTTTTCATTTTTTTACGTTGCTACTTAAAATAAGATTTTTTTTTTACAGGAAATGAAACAATGTTTTGTTAGGGAATGAGATATTTTAAAATGTCTCATTTCCTGTGAAATGAGACAATTGTTTTTAAACATATAAAATATTTTATTAATTACACAAATGGGACTATAGATTTTAAAAAGTGTATTTAGTTGAACATGTGTTAAATTACAAAAAACTGAAACATTTTTTTTTACAGGAAATGAGATCATATTTTTATCAGAGAAATGAGACATTTTAATTAAACATAGAAAATGTCTCATTTTTCTACACAAAAAAGACATTTTTAGTTAAACGTAGAAATTGTCGCATTTTTGCACAATCGAGTAACGATTCTCCACTTCTCATTATTGCTGTATCAAAAATTCCATGAACCCTAAATTCTTCATCGATTCCCGCCGAGCTTCCAAATCAATGGAGACATGGACACGATGGTCCAAACTTTGCCCCCAATTACTTCTCTC
>JAOTRH010000016.1:5221030-5261030 GCA_034768845.1 Heliamphora exappendiculata | reverse complement strand
ATAAATTCTATTTTTGTTGCTGATCAAGAAAAATAAAAGTCAAAATAAAAAAAATGGTGCAAAAGAAAATGTTTCCATACCTGACGACCAATGATACGAGTTCGAAGAAATTCCTTTGCCTCGCGGGCATAGGGAGCAGGTTTTTCATCTCTACGAGAGTTTCCAATTTTGGGACACCTGATACTTGAAAGATTGACTCGTCGCTCTGCTAATGGACTGCCATACGGGATAGAATCATCAGCTACAATAATGCAATCTCCACTTACGATTTCAACAACCTGGAGAAAGACAATATAGAGACTGCCAACTGTAACAGCATTCCAACAACAAAACTATGACAGCATTCCAACATCAAGATACAAGTTCCAATACACATTGACTAGATCAAGTGACCAACCTTTCCTGTGAAATTCTGGTCATGAATTGCCTGGGAATTTGTAGGAGGAGGAACATAGTTTGTCCAAATCCTCAACCGGGTCTTCTTTGCCTGAAGTTCTGCAGACTTCAGGCGCCGCTTGGCATCATCCTCCATCAAGGTTGCGCTCCACTCAACATATTTAGCTAAACCCTACATAACAAAGAAAAAGAAATTGAGAAAGGAACATTTGTTAATATAGGGCGAGAATAGAATGTGGGAACATTTACCACAATAGGAAAATGTAAAATAAATGTTATTCAACAAGAAAGAAAGCTAAAGAATCTGGCGAGATAATCTCAGAACAGCACTTATTGGAATCAGAGATAATGACGCCAGAACTTGACCTACGAACAATGGAGGAACAAATATTGATAAGCACCACATGGTGCAGGTGAGGAGACTGGCTCGGACACATCAAATAAAGATGTGGTTGTAGACATATTATCATAGATTTTATAAAACTGCGAAACCATTTTTCAATCGTTTAAAATATAGATTCAGTTACAATCATTTCACCTTGGAATGCTGTATAAAATGTAATGGGGCCATTCAATTCCCACAAAACAACAAAACATGGCCTAAATGCATGTTTTTGAAAATATAAGGATTATGGGGGAAACAAGCAGAAGCAAACATATAAGAAATGGAGTATCAGAAGAAAAACACTCGAAAAGAAAAAGAAATGCAAAGGTAGCATCCTCATTTTCTCAACTATGCCATTCAATGTGAAGGGTCCATCTATGAGAATGGCAACCTACAAGAAATAGAACTTGGCAGAATGTGATAAATCATACCAAATCTTGTCTTGAGTACTTCATGCTGCTTCCATCAACTAATCACATAAGCATCTTTAAAAAAATCCAAAAACAAAATTTCTAGAGTCATCAAAGATTTATAGTAGCCTTCTTTCCAATTTGCTCAGGACATCTGTGGATGGGAAATGTGTAGAGAGAGCCATCCCCAAAGCCTGAGTGGAATAGAAGCTAACTATTTTCCTGTGCCATACTTACTGATATAGCTGCAATAAAAGTACCAAAAAGGCAAGGGGGACACCTAAAGAAAGTCAGTTGAGGACTTGACGCTATCAGGGGGAATTTAAAAAATGATTGCCCACCGTTCTTATCTAGATAAAGCTTGGACAGGAAAGATTATTTATGGCCCACTCAAGTTAATAGCTATAAGGGTTTGCCCAGTTGAGATATGAATCTCATAATACCACCATCACACTTCAAACATTGAGACGCTCCACATCTTTCCAGTTGAGTAATCCAAATACCTTCCACAAAGATTTCTTATATTCGTTAAATGCTTACAATATGTCAAAGAGATAATAATCCAGAACAAAACTGAAGAATGGCAATGAATGATACTAATTTTTATTGATATTAAAATAATCAAATTATTCATATATGCAAAACAAAATTTAATATGCTTCTAGAGTGTTCTATTTTCAACATAAAATCAGCACAAATATCATGGCATACATTTTCAACGAGCTCGAGAGATAGGTCTTTTGCTGATTCACCATCAGGATAATACACCGAACCAATCAAATTGCTAAATTTGTCAACGCCCTCCAGGACAATGCGGACCTGTAGGTTAAATCATAACTTGAGATCATCTACGATGATGCAATTGCCCAAGGTGACAGATAAGAAATAGTCACTCACATCTCTATTTAATACACGAATTTCCGTAAAATGCTTGGCTTCCCTTCCAAATGGATCTGGGGCAACTTCAGTGGAGGACCCTGTCGAGACTGCCAGTCTCTGTGCTGATGTTAAGGCGACATGAGGCTCACCAGAAACTTCCCCATTTAGCCCATCAGAATGAGCTTCGGTTGCAACAACAACTTCCGATGCTGCCCTTCTTCCCATTGATGGTGCCTGATTTCAAAATGAAAGAATAATGACAAAAAAAGAACCAAACCGGTACTAGCAAATAAGAGTAACAATACATGCATGTAAAACTTATTAAAACCTTTGAAAAGGAAATAAAGATGAGGTTTGAGTATCTACCTGGATTCCAGCAACAAACACTTGGACAAACTGAAAACCTGGAAGCAAGTAAACGCGAAGAGTGCTTCCGTCACGAACCTGCTCCACAATAGCTTGCATGGGGATACCCTTATTTGAAGCTAAGAGGCCCATTGCATCCAAGTTACTGGGATCACCAATGGCCGAGGGAGGCAAGTTCCTGATGGATGCCTCAGAAGCACCTGGTGCCTACAAGCAGTAGTTAAAACAGAGAAGGCATTAGCACATTATTCTTTAATAAATGTTCAACTTATCAGTACATATCCTTGTATCCTAAACTTAAGAGTTCAAGGTGATCAGACACCTTGACACCCATCTACACCCAATATTCATTCCCTAGTCCGTGTAACATAGATTTTCTAGATGTGGCTCCGAAGCCTAAATCACTGAAATTAATAAAAAAAATCAACAAATCTGATTATTTATGGCGTGCACTTTAGCCTGTGGTAAAGAAGAGAAAAACGTACAATGAATATTAAATATTACAAATGCCTGATTCATACCTTCATTTATTATAGAAGCAAGAAAATTACATAGGATTACTCTTTTAGCAGCAAGAGCACAGAACGCAGACTAACCCTGCTCCAACGTCCTAGAACAAATAGGAAAAAGAGCATGGAACAAAGCAGTAAAAACTTAGACTAACCCTGGTCCAACGTCCTAGCCCTTGTTGCTTGGCTTGCTCTTCAAGGCGTTGCAATTCTGCTAAGAAAGGACTAGCATCTCCTTTCTGTTGGCCCTGCTCCCTAACCTGCACCCACCAGATTCAGCCAGTGCCCATATAAAGAGAACAAAATTCAATATTAGAAATATATGTGCCAAAGGAAAAGTGATATAACCTTTGCCCAGCCTTCAGCAACAACCATCAATGCAACATTTTTATCACCAAGGAAAACAGAGCCAAATTCTCGCCCTATGGATGGTACAGTATAATCCACTCTGAAAGTGGCATCCTACTCAAAAACCAAAAAAAGGAAAAAGAAAGTTTGGATAAGATGCCCTAATTCCAACATGTTCATCGGGAAAATGATATATTGCACTCATAGCTAAAAGCATTTAAATGAGCACCTTTCCTATACAAAGCTTCCTTAAATACTCTCTGCTTTCCCATGCAAATGGCTCATCAACACCACCTCTACGAGCCTAGAATGTAAATGGGGGACAGATGAATAAAGAAACAATAATTTGATAAACGGTAAAAAATATGAAACGCGTAATGCATGTTAAATAAACTTACCAGTCTTGGGGAAATAAGGGATGACAATGTGATTATGAAACATGTAATGCATAAACTTACCAGTCTTGGGGCAATAAGGGATGACAATGTGATTGTCTTCTCAGGTGGGATTTCAACCTTGGTGCTCCCCATTATCACCAAACTATCCCCGGAAGGAACGGCTTTCACTCTTCCTCTTAACCATCCTGTGGCTCCAGCTGTTGATGCCATCCCAACAGCTAAAGATCTGAAGAAAGTAGAATTACCGTCAGCATCGTATGTATACTATCTTATTTTCTAACTCAATGAGGACCAGGAAACTTCATGACAAGCACAATCTCCGTCTCAAAATGTACTCTTACTTGCCCTATCTAATTTTAGTTTTTGTTTTGTTCCTTACTTAAAAGAGGCAAGGAAAAAAAGCAAATCAAACAACAGAGTGAGACGATACATTTTGGGTGAAAAGAGAACGCTTCAACCAATTTATGGCAAATATTAGGTTTGTATCTAGTCAGTCAACTTCTTCCAGCCTTCAAGGGCTCGACATTATCTAGATCGATACAATGTAGTTGAGCCGCACTTAAGCCTTCATTTAGAGCACTTTGTTCGACTCTTCAATTGAACTCCTTAGTCCTGACCCACTATTGATGAGAAGTTTTCATCTCATTGGACATATTGAATACGCTCCACTCACAAATACTCTAAAGAAGACAGGCAAACAAGTAGCATTTGCATGCACAAAACTTTGACCAATATAAATATCACACTCAATTGAGAACATCAACCTGGCTCAAAAAGATTGAATCTTTAAACTTGCATGTACCTGAAGTAATTATATGTAACAAAAGAAAACAGCAAACAGGCGTTGGAAAAAGGAAAAAGGAGGAAACGCTTCAAGGTCATAACTCTATCTAAATGCAACCATTCTCTAGCTTTACCGAATGTATAAAACTTCAAGAAAAAATTGCGTAAAGAATCTTCAGATCCACCAAATAAGACATAAAAAATAGTTAAAACCTCGGAAAACAACAGGCATAAGAATATATTTTTTTCAAAAGGTCACAACACAAAATGCTTAAAACTGATAATAGCATCAGAAAAAGAAACTCCTTGATCAATACTATGAATAAACCTCTCAAAATCTATATCACATATAGAACGGACCTGCCTCTAGAAGATTCAAGTGCTATGAGCAACACAAGATTCAAGTGCGGGCAAATCTGGAATCGCGAGTCAGCCTAAGGTAGCGTTAACAGAAAGAATCTAAAAGAGATCACCTGCGTGCACTTATATGCAAATAAAGAGCGAGATCTGGAAACGATACCTGGTTGATCAGCGCAAAAAGCCGCGTGCTCGGGATCGAGAAAATCAAATCGATCCGATCGCAAATCTTTTACAATTATCTAAACTGAACAAAGACGGAGGCCAATTGAGGATGAGAATTGAGCTGCTGATACAAGTTTGACATAATTGATATACATAAATAGATATATATATATATATATATATACATAAATAGATATATTGAGAGAGAGAGAGAGAGAGAGAGATGAGCACCGAAGGGGTTCGGTCGGAGAAGCAGTTGGACTACCGAAGGGGTTCGGTCGGAGAGGCAGTTGGACGGCGGATGAGAGCGAAGTGAATCTAAAAATACTTGCAACCTACTTATATGGTACGTTTTATGGATGTATGCATGTGTGTATGTATATAGAGGGATAGAAGACGAAGATGAAGATACCCTCCCTTTTGTAGAAAATTACTCAATTTACTCTCACAGAAAATTACTTCCCATGGGCCGACTAAATGGGAAATTAATTTGCCCGACCGGCACGAAATTTGAAGGTCTTTTTGGAAAAACTAATTTTGCATTTTTTTTCAAAAAGTAACCAAAAAACAGAAAATACAAATGATAACGATTTGGGTTTTTAGTAATTAATTGGTCGAGTAGCTAACTTGATTTTGAAAGTTATCCGGTGCTTGCTTAACCTTTTCACGTGGTCATTTTAATAAGGGTGCAAAATGAGTCTAAGGCCTATAGGGATATTTGGTAAATTTACTATTAATAATTTTTAATTTTTTATTATTAATTTTAATTATAAATTATAAATTTTTTAAAACACTAATAATTTATGTTATAACTTGTAATTATTATTTTTTATTTTAACTACAAATTATAATTTTTATCAAACACTCACAATTTTTGTTATAAGTTACAATTTATAAATTACTAGTCCAACAATTCCAAGCACCACTATATTCAATCCAAAGCCTACTTGGAACATAAAATTTTCATACTTTTGACATACTTGATATTTTCGTACAAAAGAAATGAAGTCATCCTCCATCATGGGTCAATAGTAACCTTGGCGTGAAACTTGTCGATACAAACTGATATTTTCATCGTCGCATGATTTTTTATGAATCTGATTGACTTTGAATTTGGTCTATTCTTTACGAAGGCACTTAGCTAGTGAAGATAAGAAAAGTGACTCTTTCGATCATGAGGGGCAATAGTATAACTCGCTATATAGGAGCGTATGCTAGGTGACTCTCATAATCGAAAGAGCCACTTTCCTTATCTCCAACTGTTTAATGATAGCCTCTCGCTAATCTTCTGGGAGATCATAGGAAAACTTTATAAGGATACATGAAGGCTCAGTTTTCTTTTAAATGATAATGGTCACAATATCTTCAGAAACATCTAACTTTGCTCCCAAAGTCGCAAGTGCATCAGGGAACTTGTTTTCTACCATCGGGTATGTTTAAAGCTAACATCTTTGAACTTATCTATAAGCTTCTGCACGATGGTTCGAGTCTAAGCTTGTGTTTAAATAAAAAAAATTTTGTTTTTAATAATTTTTTCAGCATTAATTCAAGTGAGTGTACTTTTTAGATTTATCTTATTATGTGAAAACAAAAATATATATTTTTTTGATCAAAATTTTTAAAAAAAATCATATAAAGCGAAAAAGTCAACTTAACAGACCTTTTAGCTTTTTTTTAGCTTTTTTTTTATTTTTAGTGAATTTTTTTCAAAATTAACCCTAATTAACTAGCTTATTTTTTAGAATCAGCTCACCACAAGGACACAAAAAATAAAAAACTTAAACCAAAATATAAAACAAATCATAAAAAACAAAGAAAAAGGTCAAAAAAAAAAAAAACCACAAAACTTTTTGGTTCAAATATAGGCCAACTCAAATTCTTTTGACTTAGGTTTGAACCTTGAAATCTCATTTACTGTTCAAAGAATTTTTTTTTAAAATTCCAATCGTGGCCCAGGCCTTGTGACTAGCCCATTGGCCGAGCCCACTAGCCACTCCCAAACGGCCGAAATAACGCATTTATGATGAAAATTTGAACAATTACGGCATGTTTGGGCTGGTGTTTAAGTTGGTTTTTTTTTTTTGAAAAAAAGTCAACTTTTAAGCTGTATTGTTTGATTTTTAAAAAAAGCTAACTAATTTTTTTTATATCTTATTCTAATAAAAAAAGCCAATGCATATCTCAAACACTCAAACTTTATTTCAAATAAAATTATTATAATACCCTTACATAAAAAAGTCAACCCTACTCACAAAAACAAAACAAAAAAAATGTGCTAATATTCCAAATACTACAACTTAAAAATTAAAAGTAAAAATATTTTAGACATTTTAATAAAAAATAAAAAAATAAAAAAATTACTACAAAAAATTATCCCAAATACTCACTTTTTTTAATTCTTATTTTTTTTAAAAAAAACTAAACCTCTTAAAAGCGAGCTTAAAAGTTATCTCAGAAACTTAGTATTAATTGATTGTTTAAAACTATTTTGCAAATTCTTTTTATTTTTTGAAAAAAAAAACTTTCTCCTGTAACATTCTTCAACCCTTTCCCAACAATTATTGTAGCACTCTCAATCTCTCTCAACTATTATTTTTAGCTTTTGGAGAATAAACATGTAAATTCTACATTTGTAATAACAACTATGACTTAATAATTTTTATTTTTTAACATTATTTTTTTCATCTACCTATTTTTATAAATTTAATTTTTAATTACTCTAATATGACAAATAGATAACAAAAATATTCAAAAAAAACTCAACCTAAACCCCAATATCAAACCCATTCATTTCGGGCTATGATTGGGCCACTACACGAAAGTGCTAATTTATGCATGCGTAGAAGAGTTACTCAGTTTGTAATATTGCCACACAAGAGAAGTATACCCAATCAAGTGTAAAAATCACAGTAGAAGCACGCAACACACACTGCTGGTGTGCTTCTTACTTGCAAAAATGGAAATAAGAGCGACAAGGTTCAGTTCAGATTTCACTGTTTGCAACATGGGAGATGATTACCCAAAGAACTCCTTGGAACAATGGGAAAAAATATATATATAACAGTAACGAAAACCATAGGGGCTGTATTGACGAGATCCAATAGTGCGCTCTTAATTTTGGGCTAGCCCAGTTGGCCTTGATATTTTTCTAGAGCTTAATGGGCTTGGGCCTGGCCGAGATTAAAATCGGACTAATTAATTAGTTTTGTATATATTAAAATATTGACTTATACTAGTCCACGAGCAATACTGAAATGTACTGATCAATACGATAATAAAACAAATAATTTTAAAAAAATCACTTGTGTTTTTATTTTTACTTTTTATTTTTATTTTTATATTCTAATTTAAACTTCCAATATAATATAAACACAGTTCTAAAACTGATTAGTGTTAAATTATTATTAAAAATTTAAAAACTTAAACTTATATTACTTTAGCTATCTTATTATAAATAATGAGAATAAGAATTAATTGACTAATTATTTAAACATTCTAAACTTTTTTTTCTTTTCAAAAAAAGTTAAATCTATTAAAAATGACACTTTTTAGACATAGCCGTCACCGTATTTCAGAAATGAAAGCCTCAACCTCGTAATTATCTGGGAGGAACGGTCACCGTTGGGAGATTGGCGACTGAGTCATTTGGGCCAAGATCGTCGATAGGTGGACGTTGCTTATGATGATTGGTGACCGATTGATAAGCCATTGCCAGAGCTAAAGCCTGCTCATTGAAAATAAAAATTACCACACAAAAAAATTAATAATAAAAATCAGACGCCCTTGAAAGAAATCTAAAAAAAATAAGTTTATTTGAATTAAAATTTAAAAAAAAATCCACTAAAAAAACACTCATTAAAGGGTCTTAATGGGATTTGTTTGTCTTATCTTTACCTTATCTAGATTTGTTTTCGCCTAATCTTATCGGGAAAAAATAACAAAATATGGTACAAATTGAGAAAATATTAGATTTGTATAAAAAAGAAAGAATGTGAAAAGAAGTTAAAACAAAAAAATTTGGTATAGCACGTACTGATAACTCTATTCCACGCTAAAAGTTAAAAGCTAAAAGCGAGAGGAACGGACAAAAATTCAGTTTGAAGCTTAAATTCTTTTTGACTTTTTTTTTATTCCTCACGAGGAGAGTAATTAAAAAGTATGTTGATTTGAGGTGAGGTTGAGAAAAAAATAACTAAAGACAGAAAAAAAAAAAAGCGTAAACTATCTCACATAGATACTAATTCAAATGTAGTTAGTTTCAAATGTGAAGGATTATATAGATCGAAAAATGCTTCAATAGGCATCTCATATTTGGGTCTGCCATATGCCAATTCATGAATTCTGTGACTCAAGTTATGAATACTTGTGACTTAAGTTACGAAGATTTGTGATTTAGGTTATGAATTATGTGAATGATCAAATCAAAACTTATCATATCAATGTGGATCTGAACAATATTATAAATTGTGTGATTTTTAATTGTAAATCTTGGTAACTAAATTTATGAGTTCTTGTGGTTGTCAGGGTTATAGATTTGTATAATTCATGCTTCAGTTTCGCTTTGCTTATAAATTTTATGAGCAATGTTATGCCCTGCATATGGTACACTACAAAATGGGATGCGTATTAAAACTCGTTCCTAAACACAATTCAACCGCAATAAAGTTTGAAACATTCGGTATCGAATTTGCAGGATCATAAACATAATTTTGTGGACTTAATTCTAATCAATAAGATACGATGTTTACTGATGATTGAGGAACTTACAATGTGATCGTGCTCGGGAGGAGCATAAATGCCTGTTGTGATGGTGGTTCTTCGTCGAGTGTCGCCTGAAGGCGGGTTTGATATCTTCTTAAAACCTGTTGGAACAATAATTACAGGCATACCAACAAGATTTCCCATGCAAACTCTCTCCCAATCTGTTCCATTCCCAACAAATGCATCAACGGTGAAGCTCTCTTTCACTTCCCGAATCAATTTTCCCCGCGCTCTCTGTGCCTGTCGGATCATTCATTCAAATGCTTAAAAATCAAGAGAGAGCTCAAAAAGAATAACCAGGTTTCAGGTTTGGTTCTGATTATCTGCTCAGAAACAAGTGAAACATAGATGTGAAACAAGTCTGAATTATAAGATTGCTGATCAGCAATCGGTTATGTGACTTCAAACTAAATTGTTGTCAAAGAGATCGAGTCCAGTATCAAAATCCTATTGTGGCATGCTCAAAATGGGAACTCAGAGGGAAGCCAAAAGCCTAAAAAGGAACGTGTTGTGCTACAAACTCTTTAAGTAATTCGATCAACCAAACAGGTCCCCGTGTTCGTTTTACGTTATTTGATCAACCACACCGGCCAACGAGTCACTCTTAGATGCCACTGCTAAAGGGGCTACTGTCTAAATGGTTACACGCATATCCCCATTATTGGGTCAAAGCATTGTTCCGAGTACTATCCATAATAAATGTTAAAAACTAGCCGAACTATAAAGAATGCGTCTTTAGTCTTGGGAATTTAAATATTGGATCTAAAACCCACATAAACCAAGTTCTATGAATTTACTGTATTCAAAAGATTATCAAACGTGATCTGTAATCCCCAAACTCAACTGTATTTATAGATTATGAACAAGAATGAGCTGTCCTCCAATTTGATAGATAATAATCTGATTCTAGATGACTTACTCACTCGCCTGAATATAGTCCACTGCAGGTACCATGCGCGCCCGGCGAAGTTCAACGGGCCATTGATCTTGAGCTTCATAATTATCGTCCTGCCTAGAACGCTGCCACTCATCAAAATGAGCCAACATATCCACGTCCATTGTGAAATTTAAGATACCTTGGACAGAGTCAACAGTGTAATCCAGTTTGAAAGGAATCATATTCACACCCTTCGACTCGAGGACACGGACAACCTGGGATGCCATGCCATCACAAGAAGTTCAAGTTCTGAATTGCTGAACTTTAAACCTTACCAAGATGGTGTAAAAATATCACTTAACCTCCATCTCAGCATCGTCAAGATATCCAACGGTTAGCTTTGTGATGTCGACTGAAAATGGATCTTCAAAGGATATATTTCTCGACGAGAGATCGTCTGGATCCTTCCCTCGAATAGCATCCAGAACAACTGTGCAATCTACGGCACTTCTACAGAAAGGGCCGAGCTTATCCTATTAAAAATTAGTCGATATAAATAGCCGTTACAGAAACTAATACATGGAAATGTATCAGCAAAGAGAAACGCTGGCTATGAAATTCACAAGTTGTCTGTATTAGAGATACTCTCTCTAAAACAAGCGGAATATAGAGAACATTTTCACAAAATGTTATTAATCTCGGAATCAGCCCTAAGGCATTACAGCTTATTTAGAGTAGGAAACCCTAAACAAAAAGAAAACAACCTATTCAAACATCAAGATCTTGTCAAATCCCAAATTAACAAAAAATTACCAAAAACAGAAATTTTGAGATACGGTCATACCATATTTGACTACAACGGACTAATAGAAACGTGTCAAAGGAAATGGTATTTAAGAAAAATCTCAGAAACAGTTTTTGTCAAAACTAATATTCATTACACCAACAAAATTGGGGTTTTCAAGGCCTAGACAATAGATTTTGGCAAAAAACACCGGCCTCCATGAATGAAGACAAAAACAAAGAAAAATAAAATAAAGTAGCACAAAGGACAAAGATTTGGATTCATACCAAGCTCTCAGAAATGCTCATGACACCAGTCCGGCCAACGGTACCGAACGTTGGGCGCAATGCAGTCACACCGCAACGAGCAGCAGGGTAGGTGATGGAGCCAGCTGTTTCAGAGCCAATTGCAAATGGAACCATACCTGCCATAAATAAAAGTATTTTCTTAATTGTACCAATTTTTTGCCTAATCCCCCTTTCCCCGTGGAGTAGGGAACGACGCATGTGTTACTTAAAACATGGATCTTTTCGATACGAGAAATAGGTACGTGATACGATGGATCTTTTCGATATGAGAAACGGGTAAGTGATACGTCACATTTTAAATTATGGTACGATAGAGGTAGGTTTTTATATTACAGGATTAAAATGTACTTAGATAATCATGACATAAAATATAATATTTATTTTTTAAATTATTCATGTAGAACACATTTCTAGAAAGCATTTTAACCACTTCCCCTGCATATTTCCTTGCGAAAGCTCCACTTCTCTTATATTTTGGTTTATTGCATTTGATTTTTTTCTTATACAGATAATACTAAGGAAATAAATATGAATGATTTGGGAAAATGCTAATTTTACCATTTTAGAACAAAAGTATACATGTTTTGAAATGTACGTTTCAAAACGTAAATTGCTAGGGGTAAACGTTTTCTGGTAACACAAAGCCAAACAAAGAGTACCTGCTGAGGTGCAGGCAGCAGGACCAGCTGATGAACCAGTAGAGTATTCCTCAATATTCCATGGGTTCCTTGTCCTACCCCCAAACCATTTATCATCGTATGCCAGAGATCCCGAAACAAGCTTTGCCACAAGAACGGCCCCTGCAGATTTCAACCTGTTTCAAGGAGTTACACACTACAAGGCTTGATAAGAACTAAGATATTTAAAAATCGCTATACCGTCCAATGATTCTATAAAGAACATTTGAAAATTTTAGCGATTTGTAAGATTATTTAAAAACTGTTTTATCATCCGACATGCAACATTTGAAAATCTTGAAAACTTGTAAAATTATTTAAAATCGTTTTATTGAAGTTTTGAACCAGTTTTTGGCAACAATACAATACCTCTTGTAAACCCAAGCTTCAATGTTTAGGACTTGATCTTTGAAAGTTTTTGAACCCCAGGTTGTCTTGTAATGGGGCACTGCAATTATGTCCTTCAACCCATAAGGAATTCCATGGAGAGGACCTACAATGGAAGTTGGTTGGAAATTCTCAAATTAAATCAGCAGTCCACTGGAAATCCCTCCGGGCGGTCTATTAGCTTATTGGTCACTCTGGAGTAGCTAGGGGAAACAAATAAAATCCGAAAAATGTATGTTGTTAGGCAAGCAAACAACACTGTGTTGTTGGCTTCTGTGGAGCCTACTTTGGGTCCCGCTTTAATGACTCAAACAGTTCATTTTGTGGATTCTACCATTAGATCATTCAAGCGAAAAATAAAGCTGATTAAATATTATTAAGTGCATGAACAAACCACATTAGCACAGTGAGAGTCAGGACAATTAACAATGAACTGGCATCCCATGGCATTCTCAAATTTATAACAACAACTCTACCATTTTCTACTGAATATTAATTTCAGGAATCGGATCTTCACAAGAATTACATTTAAGTAAATAAAACAGAGAGGTACCCAAGTATACTCCTTTTGCGAGTAATTCGTCAGCTTCTTTTGCCTGCTTATATGCTAATTCTTCAGTATAAGTAACCACAGCTTCAAGGACAGGATTGTACCTGCAAATCCACTAGCTTTTTTATTCGGTTTTCTTTCGTTTTTAGTGAATTTTTTCAATATTAATCCAAATAAGTGAATTTTCTAGATTATTATTGTCACGATTAATCAGAAAAGTAAAGAATTTTGACAAAAGAACTAAAAAACAGTTCAGATAAAAAGAAAAAAAATCAACTTAACAACCTTTTCCGATTTTTTTGACATTTTTTTCGTTTTTAGTGAATTTTTGTATATTATTTAGACTCTTTTCGTTTACGAGAAACCAAAAAAGTTTGCACACTGTAGTTACCTCTTTAATCTCTTCAAGAAAATCCCCGTAAGCTCCTCAGACGTGATTTGTTTGGTCTTTATGAGTTGCCCCAGTTCAAGGACCTAATGAACAAGCCAAAAACTCATATTTAAAAACAACAAACATATGGCCCGTTTGAAATAATTGCTTATTTACTTGTTTTATTTTGTTTAATTTTGTCTTTAATTAATTATTTTTTTTGTCATTTAATAAAATTACTATGCTTTTCAACTTCAGAGCAGCCGATAAAATAAGTCAATAAATCAAATTTAATATTACTTATTTTCTTCTTTAATCAACTTTTTTCTTCTTTTTGATCAATTTTTTTTTTTTGGTTCAAGACCATTAAAAAAAAAAAAAAGCTATTAGTCAAAAAAAATTCAAAAAAGGCAAAATAAACAAAAAAAAAATCACATTTATGTGAAGAATAATGAACTTACGCTCGTGAAAGCAATATCTTCTTCACTCTTAGGCCTCTGAACACCAGAGAGAGAAGGGGAACTGAACTTCTTGCTTGTGTCTTGTGCTTGTTCACTGCCCCAATGTGGATTGAATACCAAATAAGACGGATCATGTAACCCTCCGTTAGCAGAAGCAACTAATCTTCGATTGGCTATGATTATTGGTAGATTGAACTCTTGTACACCCTTCTCAATCTCCACCATCTATGAGAAAATGGAGAAAATGGACAAAAGTTATGCTTCGTCCCGTATCGATGGGAGATGATAAACTAGTTTGGTATACATTAAAACAAGTGAATCGTTACTGATAATTCAGATTTTATGAATTTTGAATTGTATTCGTAGTCTCTTTATTCACTTGTTGAGTCAGTAATTCTCTTAAATCATTAAAAATGGTATTAAAACTAACTTTAGCTAATTTCTTGATTAAAGGCACCATGACAGTATCCATAGAGGAACAGAGGCTCTAAAAATAAGTAGATGCTGCAGGATTGTTATACCTCTTGTGCTCTCAAATGGAAGGTTCTATGTCAATTAATAGGGTCGTATCAACAACGCCGAGAAGAACTTTAGCCGTCAAGTCTTTGAGTAAATGATATTATTTTTGCATCGGTAACTGAAAGAAAATAAGTCTAATATTTCATTTTGATGGTTACATTTCGGGGGTATTTGTCAAAGATTCTTATTATAATTTTTAATTTTTTGTTACTAATTTTAATTATAAGTTACAATCTATTGTAAATACTCATAAATTTCTACTACAAATTATAACTATTTTTTTTTTATTTTACCTGTAAGATATAATTTTTTCCAAATACTTATAATTTTTATTACAAGCTACAATCTATAAGCTGCTAATTATAACAATGCCAAACACCACCTTCGTACCCAAGGTCATTTGTCTCAAAAGACATACAGTTTTGACAAGAACAATCAAAAGAACATCAAATGCCAGAAAGTTGCATAATTTACAAGGAATTTTTTTACCTTAGTTTCATTGAAGAAGCCTGCATCAAAAAATTTAAATGCGCATTTGAGTACTGAATCGCGGTGAATCTTGTCCGAGCATTCCGTGCTGTTATGAGATTCAAGCTTTTCACTGTCCTGATCAAAGAATCCCGGAAGCAAATACCGAAGTTTATAAGACAAATGAATCTACCTAAATTTACTTTGATAGCTGTGATTAATTACGAAAAATTAGTTTTATCTTCTTAAAGTAGCGTCGATTTTGTTTTTTATTCATCAAAAAAAATATTAATGCGCGAGGTACAGTTGAATCATTAAAAAGATAAATTTATCTGTTTAAAAAATATTGAATCTTATCAAAACACGTATAAAGTAGACAGATTAATTTATCAGTCTTGCATAAATATGTAAATAGATAAATTTATCTGTCAAATTATATTTATTTCACTAAATAGATAAATTTATCTGTCTATCATTTATCAATGTTAGAAAAGAACAGACAAATTTATCTATTTAGTAAATTATACTTGTTTCACGAAATAGATAAATTTATCTATCTAACATTTGTCAATACTAAAAAAGAACGACAGATAAATTTATCTATATGCATTACATATAAATTTATTTATTTGTGTTAAATTTATCTATATGCATTACATATAAATTTATTTATTTGTGTTAAATTTATCTATATTGTAAATAATTAAACATCGCATGTTAAATTTTTTATTAATAAAATTTACGTGTTAAAATTTATTTTTTTAAACTTTGACTGAGAATCCTATTAATTATTACCCGAAAACAACGGTCTACGAGTGAACCCAAACCTTCTTAGACAAGATTTCCCAGAATTTTTTATGTGCACTTACCTGTTTTACAAACGTTAGGCTACATAAATGATATGGGTATCTTTCCACAAGCATTCAAAATGAAGGTAATACAATAGGATAACTATTAGTTTTTTTTATTTTTTTATTGAGAATACAAGGGTAGTGAGAAGGAAATGAGGAAGGAGAGACTCAAATCGCTAACTACCGAGCCTATATTGAGACTATGAACTCCTGAGCTGCCAAGGCTCCTCATGAAGCCTATATTAGTTACTCATGGAGTATTATGTGACATTATTTACGTAGTATTTTTTTATAAATAAAAATATGTAATGCACATTAAATGAGTTATTTTTGTCTTTTATCTATAACAAATGTGGATTATTACTCTATAATTTTCGCTACATAATTGAATGCGAGCACCACATACGCATACAATTTGGCGCAATAGTAGAGTTGTTATCATGTGACTTGAAAACTATGGGTTCAAAGCGTGAAAACATTTTCTTGCGAATGTAAGATAAGACTGTGTACTGTTGACTAATCGTGGTCCGCCCCCTACCTGGACCATGCATACGTGAGAGTTTCATATACCAAACTGTTTTTTTTTAATGGACCTGCTAATTACCACTTACTGGACAATTAATAACAGGATAATGGGATAAAAAATTCTAATATCAATGCACTTTTAGATGTGAGGTCTATTATTTTCATTAATATTAATATATTTTGTACAAATATTTATATACTTTTTACTAAAGTTCAAAAAAGTTGTGTATTTATTAACTTTTAAGCATGCAACTGCTAATTACCTACATTGAAGATGATGTTAAAAGAAGAAAATAGCTGCAAATATTTTTTATTTTAGGATTGAGCTGATTGGATAGAACTTACACTAATATTGTATTTGTTACAAATGAGAATCATCTACAATGTAATTATTATATAATACATCGATCCAACAATCATGTATTGCACAATTTATTATATAATATATATTTGGGCAATAAATAATTACCTCACAAAGGATCGATTCTCAGTTGCTGCTACCTATCAACAGGACAATCAATTTATCTTAAAAGCCCATTCTTTTCCATATTAACAACCAAATCACCCAAAGGCTTAACAAGCATTTATTTGTACACCTTCAAAAAATGAACCTAAGGTTGTGTTTGGCTTAGGTTTTTTTGTAAGTTTTTTGGCTTTTTAAATTTTTTATAAAAAAAATAAATATAAAAAAATATAAAAAAAAAACCAATTAATTACAGTGAAATACCAACCAAATGAACTTTTAAAAAAGTTTTTAAACAAAAAAACCTCTCATATAAGCTAAGATAAACATAGGCTAAATAGTAATTTCCACAATGGCTGTGTAGCTGTAAGAATAGTGTACAATAGAATTTATAGAGAGTAATGCTGCTCCGCGTTTGAGATTAATCTTGATTTATTTTATTTTTTTGCTTATTGTTGTCTTTTTTTTTTTGTGTGTACTTTTTTGAATTTTCTTGATAAAAAAAACTAAAAAAAATTTTCAAAAAATTATCAAAAGATGAAAAAAAAACTTACTAAAAAAGAAAATAGAACTTATTGTCTTATTTTGGCTTATTTGTCTCTTTCTCCAAAAGATGTTCATATTTTTTTCTAATTTTTTTTTTTTCATTTCATCTCAAAATGAGAAATTAAAAAAATATAATAATTTAACTAAACAATAAAAAAAATTTATTAAAAACAAAATTGAACAAAATAAAAGTTTGACCAAACGGGTATATTTTCTTTTTCATATTTTATACAAAGACAACGTGCCTTTTACGGACCTATTTCAAAAGAAATTGCGTATATTTTTTTTCCATATTATGTACGGGATAATGTGCATTTTATGGACCTATTGCAAATGAAACTGAACGTAATTCCGTTTAGAATAATTGCTTATTTATTTATTTTATTTTGTTTATTTTTTTTATTTTTAATAAATTTTTTTTAATTATTTAGTAAAACTATTATACTTCTCGACTTTTCTTATTAAAACGATCTCAAAAAAGCTATTCTTTTATCAAAATATAAAAAAAATTCAAAAATAACAAAAAAATAAGCCAATAAACTAATCTTTATGTTCCTTATTTTTGTCTTTGAACTTTTTTTGATTTTTCGATCAATTTTTTTTTATTTTTTCAGTTAATCTCATCGATACGATTTATAAAAATAAACTTTTAATCAAAAGATGAAAAAAAATTAAAAAGAAAAACAAAAAAAGCAAAAAAATAAAATAATTAGCCCAAACAGGGCCATAATAATTTCATAAATTACACTGACACATTGTTTTGAAAGAACTTATTTCTATAAGGTTTTGTTTGTCTCATCCTCCATTTCACAATCCATATCGTCAAGGAAATTGACTGCCAAGAGAGATTTGAAACGGCTCTACATGGAATAAATTTCAACCTTGTTCATTTCAAAGAAAAGGGAAGAAAAAGATGAATATGTGATCGAGATACGGTATACTTATTTAATTATTTATCTAAAATATATATTTAGTAATTCGAACTTATTATAAAACTATTCATATTACGTTTAGACATGTTATTTACACACATACATGCACTCGATGTCGGTGTTGAGGTTATGTAATAGTTTTTGTCTTGGAACTCATGCAAATTACACCAATTAGTATATATAAAATGGGGCAAAATAAATGATTGTTCCCTTTATTAAACTGTTAACTTTTTAAACGGACAAAATAAAAATAAAATAAAAAATTAACCAAAAGAGTTTTCAAACAGAAAAAACCCAATAAGCATGATTTTATGCTGCTTCTTTTTTTAGCTTTTAATCTAGATTTTTTTATTTTTTTAAAATCGAGACGGTTTAAAAAAATAAAAAAATTTAATCAAGAAATATTAAAAAATTAAATATAGAAACCAATTTTTTTTTTTGAAATTTAGGCCAAACACATCCCTCTCTATCTTAGATTTTTAATATATTCGAAATCGTTCAAAATTCTTGTAAGCCGAGATTCTTCTATCTATGATTCTAACAACTTTTAATGCGTTACGACGTAAAATTACGAGAAAGTGTATTAGATAGATAGATAGATACACAAGTTGTGTGCGTACTGCGTGTGTTAGAGAGGGAGAGAAAGTACCAGTACCGTGTTGTGATGGGTTCCGTAACCGTTGAGGAAACGGTGGGAAGGGAGTGCGGGTGGAGAAGCGATGCTGGTGCGAGGACAAGTAAAAGCAGATAATACACAGATTAAAGGAAATGCGAACAACAACGTTGGACGTGTCCGACGAAGAGGCTTCGGAGGAGGACGCATGTCGACTGAATTCGCCGCCGCGTTGTCGGCGCAAAAAGAGAGAGAGAAAAAGAGGGGCCTCCTCCTCATCAAATTACTGATCCAACGAACTGGCGGATCAATGGAAGGATCGGTTCGTTCGCTGAGCCCCCTCTTGTTTCCAGAGACGAGTTCCCTTCGTTGCAGTCCACTCGCCGAGTGGTTATATTTTGCGTTGTTCGGCCGTCACACGTACTTATGGTAGACTAATTATCGATACTATTCTCTAAACAATTTGCCCTGTTTGAATAACTTTATTTATTTATTTATTAATTTATAAGTTCAAAAATAAATAATGTAGTTTGAATAATTAAACATGTTAAAAATAAAAAAATAAGTAAATAAATTCGTTTGAATAGTTAAATAAATAAATAACTAGCTTATAAACCAAATAAGTTAATTTATAAGCAAATAAGCAAATAAACAAATAAACTCGTTTGGATTGCTAATTTATAAATAAATAAGTCAAATGTCACTCAAATAAATTAACTTAAATAAAATTTAACTTATTTATTAATAAATAAATAAACTAATAAATAAATAAATAAAATTCACCAAATGGGCCAATAACTCCGCCGTGATAGTTCTCTAAAATAAAATTAAACTATATAAATATTTAGTCTTGCTTAAAATGTTTTTAGAAAAAATTACTCTTTTTCTTTAAAATCATCCTCTAACTTTATATTTTCTCTCTCTAAAAAAAATTAGCTTTAAGTGCTTATTTTCTGTCAATTTATAAATATACTGTCTATATTGCTTTTTATTTCTTTTCAATAGTACACATATAACGTGTGCATATAGGTTAATTTTAAAAACCAGAGTTTGTGGCCTATGCAATGTGTGTATATTTTTATTTATTATATAAAATTTTAAATAAAAATTTAAAAAATAAAAAATTTAATAATATTATTTGTAAAAATTAGAGAATTACTATAATTATGAAATTAGAGAAACAAAAATTACACGTAAAATATTATATATTATGCTTAAAGATTTATATTTGTGATGGTGTGGAGTTAGCTAATGAAAAATACTAAATACATATCATTTTTTATTTTAGTACATTAGTTATATAAATACTTTTATGTCATGCAGTAAAACTTATATTTGTAGGTATACTAACAAAATAGTGCATGCATTTAAAAACTCTGCTCGTTATTTTTTAAGATAATTTTTTTTTACACATTTATTTATCCTTTTGATTAATAAAATATTTTACACATTTATCCCGTTTATAGGGAGACTAAATTATAATAAGAGACTTTACCAAAAATGGAATATTCATACTTTTTTTTTATTATAATAGTATAGATAATAATATTAGATGCACCATCCCATGTAAAAAAGAGTATATTTAAAATTGTGTCTTAATCTATGCATATAATAAAATTTAATTATTTTTTAACCACCGTGCTAATTATTGTTCATGGGTGATAGTTAATAGACTAACGAGCCAAAAAATTAATATTAATATATTTTAAAAAGTGAGACTTACTACTTTTATAGATGCTGAGATATTTTGTACAAATATTTATATGTTATACTAGCAGTGAACTTGCATTATTAATGGTTAAATTATTTTTTATAGTACAACTGTCAAATTTTTAAAATTGTAAAAAATTCTATCAATAAAGTGTGTGAAGATTTTGACTTCATAAAATTAGTCTATTGAAAAAGACTTTAAATTTACGAGTTTATTTATAAAAAAATTTATTAAAATTTATTTATTTATTATTAATTCTTTTGGTATTAATTTATGTAAGACATTAACTCGACTTTAATTGAACCCTATTAATAAAGATGATGTCCCTAAAAATTAGTAACCAATTTTAAGGGTCATTCTAACCATCAAAACTCCTCTTAATATGAATTTTTATTTTGATATATTATAAGAAAAAATAACAATTACATTGCACAATTAAAAAGTCAAAAAAACCAAAAACTTTATAAACCTCTATTAATCACCACCTACTAAAGTGGTGGTTGGCATTTTTCATTTGGAGATTACCCAAAAGAGGAAGAGTCGTTATAGAACTAATAAATAAATCAAAAAAATTGTTTTGACATTTTCCGAGTAATAAGTTAGATAAAGGTCCATCTCACCAGCACGTCTCTCAATTAGATTTATGTCACATGCTATCGTTGTAGCGTAACTTATTCAAAGATTAACCTAAAAGTCATAAGAATTGGCGCAAATCTCAAAAACATAAAAAGTTTTTTTTGACAATTTGTAAGAGTACAGGAGAGAAAAAGTCCAGGATAAAAACCGTCGTTTTTTTTTTTTAATTTTGACAAAACTTATTATTAGAGTATTATTAGTTTAAAATTACATAGCTTCGTCTTTTAAATTTTTTTAAAAAAACTTAATATTATTCCCACTTTTAATAATTTTTAAAAATAATTTGTTCCCCAAAAAATTAAAATTTGGTGTACCAACACCAGACTCATTTATTAGAGTAAAGCATTCAGTGCCATTTCCCATTAAGTAATATGAATTATTATTTTTTAAAATAACCTAAAATAAGAAAACTCACAATATAAACATTAGAATTATTTAATTAAATTAAAAAATATTAAGTACATGTATATTCCGTCCATTTTGTGGAGCGATTTTCTTTAATTGTTGTTTGGTTTGAGACCGAATTGGCTATACTAGTTTGATTTTCCAATATCACATTTCATGATCCAATTTAATCTCTTGAAAGAGTTCTATCCGAACTCCAAGATAGCTTCTCTAAGTGCTATAATTAGGAGAGATAGTCAAGCTTAGTCAAACTTTCTGGAATCAAACTTGATAGACGGATATCTCGTTCATACTGTCATTATTCCATACTCAATTAGCTTTCTCCTTCATCCAATCTCATATCTTTTTGTTCGTGCTTATGATCACTTTGCATATTTCATCTATCTAATTACTCTTTATTTATTGATTCTAAAAGAATTGTACACTTTTAACCTAAAAGCCACGGATTTTTTGCCTTTTAGGCAAAAAGTAAGGTATCTTTCCCTTGTTTAGAGAAAAAAAAATTAAGATTTTGTTTTCTTAATTTGGTATAAGTTCCATGAAAAGATTGGAACTCAATTTTAGATCAATTTCATTAAATTTAAATTTAATTAATGAAAGATAAAGAATTGGAGATGACCACACTAAGGATAAAAAGTAAAAAGAAAACGGAGGAAAAAAATCTTTATCCCAAAAAGATTTATATTTTCTTAAGTTTCTTAATTAAAAAAGAACAAACAAAGAAATTGTGCAGCTCAAATGGTGTAATAAGAAAATATATGCCACGTTGTTCATGGTTCAAATCTTGTTGGAAGTATCAAAAGCACTGGATAACTTCCCTTACTACTTGTTGGACATGTATTAAAGAACAAATGAACTGGAGTTGAAGTCAAAGAACCCTGCGAAGTTTTGGATCGCAATTGATATTGTACATGTACAAAAGGGTGTGAAAGGAAATGGGAGAAAAAGAAGATTTGTTAGAAGAGAAAAAATAAATAAAAAATTTATAGTAATTTTTATCAATGCATGCCATGAGTAGCTAAAATTTTTATTTAGGGTGGATATGAAACTGTAAGTCAACTAATATTAGAATTTTTGTATTTTTATTTTTACATAGTGATTGTAAAATCTTATATTTTAGCTAACCGTTTTATAATAATTTAAATATAATACAATTGTATTTATTTTTTGTAATTATAAATACAATATTATACAATAATTTAAATTATACATTTATGTGAATTATGGTGAGCTACGCTTAGAAAGATAAGTTGTGCTAATGAATTAATTTAGCATAAACAGCTTAATCTAATCGAAAATGAATCATACCCAATTTATGAATACATAATTATTATTGAAGATGCTATTTTAGCTTGTCCGTGAGATGCATCATAACCATGTAAATGAATTTAGTTCTAAATTTGGTGCAAAAATCCCAAGTTCCATGGCTAATAGTGGATTTGAAACCCCAAATCTACTTCATCAAAATGTGATTTTATTTGGTTTACATTAAATTTATTTTCTAATTAAAACATATTCATCAATTTTTTTAGAATTAATTTATAAATTAATTTAAAATTTATAATAATTTGTCACGCAGTTTTTAAGGTTCAACCATACTATAATCACATACTAAATTTTATGTTACTGCAAGAAACTGATTCTGACACAACCAGTTTTATGCGCATAAATTTAATATTGGGCGTTCGCCTTCTGTTTAGTGAGCAATTCAAACTTAGGTGGGGATACGGATCTTGTTATGCCAAAAATTGAAAAACAACCAAGAATTAAGTAAATACGCATGCGAATACATAATTTACGTGGTTCAATCAAAACTAAAGTTACATTCATGGAATTGTAGCAATTTTTACTATGATAAGAGGCTGTATAAAATTGCAACAATACAAATTTTAATTAAAGTAACAAATATAAAGACTCACAATTAGGTCAAAAACAAAAACGGATCAAAAATTTTTTTATCCATGAGCACTCCGGTTCAGGCTTAACGCTCTTATCTCCGCTTTATGGACTAAGTTTCAAAAATAACTCAGTTCCACGCGCCTAACTGAACCCACCTTCTGCGTACCAGATTCATCGATTACTACTGTCCCTGCACTCCACAGTGGTTGAGGAATTTGCTTCACTCGCTGGGTCATTTTCACAGGTTTTGCAATTTTTTCTTCTTCTTTTGTTTTACATTTTTATCCTTGGAGTTGGCATAATCACCCTTCTTGAAACTGTATATGTGAAAATTATAATGTTAATTATGTGGACAATAAGTTTTCCTGTAACAATTGATGCCATTTTTTCCCTTCAAAAATGCTTTCCAGGGTTGCAGCAAAAAAAACCAGAAAATGAGAGAAATGTGTTTGTTTTATACTCGAAGGATTAAACGAAAAATATTTATTTTCTTTTAATTTACTGCTCTTTTTTTGTAATTCACTTGACTAATTTGCAAGAGTACTTATGACTTGCCGAATTTAAGTTATTTATTTATTGTTCTTCATGTGCAAGAGGTATTATAACACGAAAAAGGCACCAAAGAGTTGCAACTCCACAAAATATCGGAAAACCAGTACATCAAGCTATTCAAAGAGCTCAACAAAATTGCAAAATTAGTTCAAAGAAGGCTCAACTCTTGAGAACCAACTATACAACAATGGCCTAAACTCTTATTTTTTAAGACAAAAAGGAATCTCCACCCCTTTAAAAGTTTTCCTATTACGTTCCATCCAAATGATCTCAAAGCCTAAGGCACCACCAAGCACCAATTCCTTCTTTTCCTTCTCCACTCTTGCCACCAGCAAGCAAAAAGGAGCTCCATCTCAAAAAAAAAAAAAGAAAAGAGGGAGAACTCATACTATCTCGAACAAAAGGAGAAACAAGAACCACCTTTCCTTAAGAGGTTATTGCCATCACTTTTGTTCTTTATCTAATCAAAAGTGATTAGTTATTTCACATTGATTAGTTAATATCTAAGTGATTAGTTAATATTTGTTTAACTATTTTTTTTTCAAAATTATAATTACTATTCAATTATTTGTAGATACTGATGTTAACAAATCACTTAGATACTAATATTGAATCAATTTTATTTTTTATATAAATTAAAAACTCGATGAGTTTTATATAATGAACGAATCGAATCATAAAAATATATTAAAAACTAAAATATTTAACTGGTACAACATACTGTGTTATGCATGAGTGCACAACACAGACTCCAGTTCCAGGACATAAGACCATCTTGATAAGCCCATCTTTCTTATAAGCAATATACTTCTTACAGCATAATCTACTTCAACATAAGAAGTGAAGTGAAGTGAAATCCAAGATCCAAAACACATTACTTTGGGAAAAATCATCAGGTACTTTTGGGGTAACAGTACTTGCTATTATTTATAAGATATTTTTAATAAATACAAATATTTAATACATATTAAATGAGTTTTATTTTTTTTATAATTTTTTTACCTACACTACAAAGATAGGCTAGCATTAGAGTAAGAGTTCTCTTTTTCAAATCAATGATGTTAGAATAACTGACTTGTTTTTATCAAATTAATACATCAAATGATATAACATAATCACAAGCATTAAGTTTAAATGAAGTTTATGTAAAAATAATTGTATCAGTAATTGTAATTGTGTTACATCACTTGTGATAATAATTTAATAAAATAAGTTAGTCTTTTCAGTATTATTATTTTAAAAAATTATATATTCTTTTGTCTGAATGCATTGAAAGTCTTAGATCATGTCAAAATTTAGAGATATTCTTGAGATGCCAAACAATTTTAATACATTGAGATAAAAAAAACATAATTTTTGAAACAAGCAATATCTTGTCACTAATATTGTTTCACTTAAAATATTTTTTACTATATTATTAAATAAGAGAACCATTAAATGGCAAATTGTTAGCTACTCCCATAATATCATGTAAGCCATATTACGTAATACTCTTAACAAATAAATAATTATAATTTATTATCTAAATAATTTTTTATTTCTTAATTATTTAACAAATACGAGCTATCATATTTTTATCGTACGATTTATTGTCACGATATTAAATTAGTGTACCAAATATACTTATTATAGGATAAAATTGGTTACTCCTGTTAAATAAGTGTACCACGTGAATAATACCACGTAATATTATAAAATTACCCTTTCTTCCATGGGTCGCAATCCAAAAATCATTCTTTCTTTCTATATACATTTATATATATATCGCTTATAACAAAGGTGGAACAACACAATTAATTGGTCAAAATACCAAAGAAGCCAAACCAAAATGAAGGAGTCTCCTCTTCTTTTCTTCATCCTCTTTTCACCAGTTTGGTTCTTCATCACTTGCATCAACCCGAACCTCTCCTCCGCAGCGGACGTTGATACCCTCCAGGACACCTGCCCAGCATCAACGTCGCCAAATCAGGCGCAAACCCTCTTCATGAACGGCTTCCCGTGCAAGAACCCCGCCGCCATCGCCTCCTCCGACTTCAAGTCCTCCGCCCTGAACCGCGCCGGCGACACCGACAACTTCGTTCGCTCCTCCACCGCCATCCTCGCCGCCCCCGACTTCCCAGGGCTCAACACCCTCGGCCTGGCCGTCGCCCGGACCGACCTCGACGTCGACGGCCTGGTGATACCGCACTCCCACCCGAGAGCCGCCGAGATGTTCTTCGTCAGCAAAGGGGTGGTTAGCGTCGGGTTCATTGACACCGGAAACCAGCTGTTCCAGATGTCTCTTAAGGAAGGCGACGTGTTTGTGTTTCCGAGGGGGCTTCTGCACTACTGTTTGAACGGCGGGTTCGTGCCCGCCGTCGCGTTTTCGGTGCTGAACAGCCAGAATCCGGGGCTGGTGAGCATAGCCGACGCCATGTTTGGTTCGGAGGAGATGATCGAAGCTTTGAGGAGGAGATTAATCTCTGTTTCTGGGTTGGAGACGAACCGTGTTGACAACAATGTGTCTGTTTTCGGGTTTTAGCATTTAAGGGCATGGGCATGAATGTTTTATGGCGCTGGTGTGATTTGAAAAATATTTGTTTTGCACATTGACATTGCGTTGGTTGTGTTTGGGCTAATTTGTATTTTTTTTTGTTTAATTTTTTTAATATTTTGACGGTTAATTAATTATTAATTTTATTTGAAAGATTTGTATAAGTATTAGACTATGTTTGGCCAATTGACCTTTTTTTTTTTAAAGATTTTTTTGGGTTTAAAA
Organism: Heliamphora exappendiculata; assembly: GCA_034768845.1. NCBI lineage: Eukaryota > Viridiplantae > Streptophyta > Magnoliopsida > Ericales > Sarraceniaceae > Heliamphora > Heliamphora exappendiculata. Next base: position 5,233,981 of record JAOTRH010000016.1, on the reverse strand, counting down.
ACCTCTTAAAAAGTTTACTTATTTAGTTTTTTATTGTAATTAATTGACTTTTTTAAAAAAATTTATATATTTTTTTTAATAAAAAAGTCAAAAAATTAAAAAATTTATAAAAAAAACTACGTCAAACAAAAAGCTTAGTTTTCTTACTGAAGTTTTTAAAGATGAAACTTTTATTTTTAAATCAAAAAATTAATCATGATTAATTTGCCTTTACTTATAGATAGAGTTTTAATTACTAGAATTTTTTCATGTAATTTTAAATTTTAATACTGTTCTATATATAAACTTATTTTTAATAAAATTAATATTTTTAAAATTTACTCGTCGAAACTTATCAAATAAGTTGTATATTGAATACAAAATAATGTAAAAATAATAAATACCTAAAAATGATAAATTTGTTATTTCTTTTGAAATAAAGAAAAATTTCAATTTAAGAACTAAGAAATTTCTCCTTTGTTTTATTTTTTCAACATTATAACTAATTTCTCATTTTTAAAATTGATATTTTTTTAAATTTAAAGTTCTCAATTTTAGAACTAATTTTTTTTCATTTTTAAATCGAGAAATCTGTTGATGGCTACAATTGTTTCTATTTATAAAAAAGCAACATTTATTTTTATTTATTTAAAGAATAACTAAATGTGGTTGAGAGAAAAATAATTAATGCTAACTATTTAAATAGAAGTAGGGCTCTATTAGGTACATAAAAATGTAATATTACCTGAATTGTAAAAAGATAGACATATGACTGATTGTTTTATGATTTTTAGATATAGAACTCTCCTAAAAAATCAAAATTTAATATATATTTTATGTTTTAATAAAAAAATTTACTATTTTCAATTGTCTTGATGAGACAAATCAAAAGTAGATTTTTCTAATTAAAACATAAAAATCTTCTAAGAAGATGAAAATAAAGAACATAAAATTTTACTTATTTACTTATTTTGATTTTTTTTTATCATGTTGAAAAAAAATAAATTTTATACTTAGTGCAATGACGATCGCGTATCCTTTCAACTAATTGGATAGCCCTACAGCATAAATCAAATTCGTATACTAATTATAGTAATTAGTATGTGGGACATAGTTGTTTAAGAACAAGTAAATACGAAAATTAAACTTAAACTTGTTTTTAAATTCACACAAATATTTAAGTATCAAAATATAAGGCATTCACTCGTATTTTGGTCAAACTCAAACACTGTACATCCTAAAATTAATATTAGAATTCTTACTTAATCCAAAATTGGATATAAGTGTAACCACCCAAATTAAGCCCACCATCCTTTAACAAGGAATAAAATAAATATTCATAGTTTAAGAGTACTATTTTTGACTCACATAAAATTGAAAACGTTTATCATTTAATAAACGAATTATGGGGGTTTATCTCTTCAAATTGAAGAGATAAATTTTGTGAATCTCTTATAGCGAAAGAGATGGAATGACATATTGTGTTGTCACTAAATTATGAGTTTATCATTATTATGTGTTAATAGTTATGACAATAATAATTATTTGTGAATCATGTCATAAATTTTGGTGATAACGATGATAAATTTTGAGTTTCCACAGAACTTGTGGTGGGAAGCTTTGCTTTCTGCGAATAATATTCTCAACAAGTTATCCCGCAAGAAAATAAATAAAAAGTCATATGAATTGTGCAAAGGCCGTAAGCCTTCTTACAAATACTCAAAAGTGTGAGTGTATTTGACTAAGGTGGCGGTCCATGTTCCTAAATAGAACTAAAAAATCGTTGACTATATATTTTTTAGATATACGAATAATAGTAGTATATATCGATTTTTGATATATAAGTGAGAAATTAAGGATATGCATGTGAATACTATTATTGAATCAAGATACGCATGATTTTTTAAAGATGTTTTTTCGTGTAATTCTACACTGGAATCAAGTTCTCTTAAAGGACTTATGACACTGCAACAGGCAGTAGTCAATATCAAGAAGAAAATGAAAATAAACCCAGACACAGTAAAAGGATCAAAACTTCACAATCTTTTGGTCCGAAATTTCTAACTTATTTGTTAGAAAATGAACCCCAAAACTTTCAGAAAACTATGTCCACGCCTGAAGCACCTTATTGGAAGGAGACTGTCAATAGTAAAATTGAATCCATCATGCAAAATCATACTTGGAAGCTGGTGGAACTTCCACCGGGTAATAAACCTCTGGAATGTTAATGAATATTCAAAAAGAAAATGAAATCAGATGATTCAATAGACCGATACAAAGCAAGACTTGTTATCAAATGATACAAGTAAAATAAAGAAGTGGATTATTTGATACATATTCTCCGGTTACAAGGATGACATCAATGAGGATGTTAATTGCTATAGCAGGCTTGTACAATCTTGAGAAACATCATAAGGATGTTAAAACTGCCTTTCTAAATGGAGAATTGAATGATAAAATATATATATAGAACAACCGGAAGGTGTTGTGATTTCAGAGAAAGAAAGACAAGCGTGTAAGCTTGTTAGATTTTTGTACGATCTCAAGCAAGTTTCAAAACAATGACATGAGAAATTTGACAACATAATGATGTCAAATGAATTCAGGATAAATGAATGTGACAAATGTGTCTATTTCAAAGACACAGAAATGGGATATGCCATTGTGTGTGTCTATGTTGACGATATACTTATTATTGGTAGTAATCAATATATGATTAAAACTACCAAGAGAATGTTAAATAGTAAGTTTGACAAGAACGATCTGGGTGTTGCGATAACATCTATGGACTTAAATCTCTACCCATCGAAGAATACTGGAGATGGCATATCTCAACTAGAGTCTTCCCGAATTTTTAGCAGCTTAATGTACATGACTAATTTTATTCGTCCAGACATTGCGTGTGCTGTTATTAAATTGAGTAGATACACGAGTAGCCCTGAGATAGATCACTGGACCACAATAGTTGGGGTACTAAGATATTTGAGATACACCATTAACTGTGGACTGCACTATACGAGATATCCATGCATAGTAGAAGGGTTCTGCGACGCGAGTTGGATATCTGATACCAAAGACTCAAAATCCACGAGTGGATATGTCTTTATTTTGGCTGGTGCAGCAGTGACTTGAAATTTTTTCAAGCAAACGTGTATCGTTAGGTCCACAATGAAAGTTGAGTTTATTACTTTAGATAAAGCATGGGAAGAAGCAGAGTGGCCTCGCCAATTCCTATAGAACATTTTAATGTGGACAAAACATGTGTCTGTAATTTATATTTATTGCGACTGCCAATCGACAATTGGAAGGGCACGGAGTAATATGTATAATGGTAAGTATCGACATATTCGTTGAAGACACAATACCATAAAACAACTACTCTCTAATGTAGTTATCACAGTAGACTATATAATGTCAAATGATAACATCGCGAATCCTCTAACCTAAAAGTTGTATAGAGAGTTAGTTGATAAATCATCGAGGGGAATGGGATTAAAGCCTATGAATTAAGAGTCGCCTCAATGGCAACCCAACCTAGCTGACTGGAGATCCCAAGATCTAGGTTCAAAGGGACAACTGAATTATGTGTGACTCAGTAGAATCACTGTGGAGATTATATCTCCTACCCATACCTATGATAATACAGTGATATCTGCAGCGTTATTTAGGATAAGCTATGCTTTTAATAATTATCATATCTTGAAAAATTCAAGTGGGGTATGGCAGAATACTCTTAATGAGAATTTACTTATATGGGTGAGAAGGGGCCACTTCTATGAGAATGATAAGATTGCATTTTCTAAAGCACTCAAGAAACCAGGAATTGCCCGGGGCCAAAATAGGCATAACCATGAGAACTAAAACTGTGTTGGAAAGATTCTGTGTGATATTCTTTTGTCTTGATTTACACAAATGGCTGAACATTTCAAGACATCACGTCCACTGATTAACTAGTAAGTCCGATAGTTTATCACAAGGAAAGTTTCAAGGCCAAAAACCACCTATCCTTATACAGAAAATTTTCGCTTGTACTATCTTTGTATCTGCATAGTCTTGCATTGTCATTTGCTAATCAACCTAATAATTTTTACTCATGTGGGGGATTGATGGAAAAAAATGATTTTATCCTTTTTTAATGTGAATAGAAATTAATTGAAGATGATAATTAATTAATTACCATTTTAAATGTGTCTCTTTGTGGCACCTATTTGGTATGAATAGGCGTATCTTTTCGTTTCTTGACTATTCTAAATAGTCGTGACTACGTTTATATATTTGACGTTCCTCATTTGGTTTTAGATAGAGAATTTACATTGAATCCATTATATACTTTGTGTCGGAGTGCGTTAAAGAGAGTACAAAACATGATTTGATTCAACATGCCCACCAATTGCAGTGCTTCTTCTGTGGGATTCAGATTATTGTATCCTGGGAGATAGTCGTCCGTAAAACCGTAAGCACTGTAACGGGGACGAATCTGTCTTAAGATCATAGCGTTAGCCTTGATCTACTTATATCATCATATTTATATGGTCTGTAAGTCCAATTTTATGATTTTATTTTATTTTATTTACAGCTAATGCACAAAAAGTATAAATATTTTAAGTTCTAATTTATTTATTTTCATGAGTAGAGTAATCATGAATTTTGTGGCATTCAAAACTATTAATGGGTGAATGAGAAATTGACTCCAAAAGTGTGTCATTGAAGTTGACAAAATAATGGTAACTTGCTTCTATCCCACATTGCTTGGGGATAAAAATTTATGGTGGCATATAAAACCTAGGTTGGAGATAACGAGTTAGTCCTTTGGGTCATCCCAACTTTTGTTACGGGAGGAGTTATGGACAAAGTTCTACTTGGTCCCTTGAACCACATGCGCGCGTGCGCGCCGCCACCTGCCCGTCCGACCGGCCGGTCGTGCCGAGTCGGGCTTGGACTCGGGTCCGTGGTCCGTGGGTCGCATGTCGGATCGGGTCGGTTCGACCCTTATCTTTTTACAAACAATTTATTTAATTAAATTTTTGAATTTAAATTATTTAAATTTTAAATGTTACCGTTACCGTTATAATCGAACCGTTGACGGTTCGGGGCCGTTGGAGCCTGGTTTGGTTCGCGTCTGTTGGGACATACCAAACCGGTGCTATTTTGGGTTCGCGTCTGTTGGGACAAACCGAACCGGTGCTGTGTCGGTTCGATTTAAATTGAACCGTCACCTTCAAACGCCTATAAAAAGGCAGCTCCTGCACCCGATTTAAGTATCTGTTTTCCAACTTTTCATTGCCGAATCTCTGCACAAATCATCTCGTCTTTTTTCTCCATAAGTTTCCCGAGAAAGTTCTACACAGCAACGTTCGCTGTGTGTGCTGGTTGCCGTGCTTCTTCTGCACATGGCAATCGCTTTATCCTGGAGGCAGACGCCCATCCCACCGCAAGCACCGAGGCGTGGGCACTATCTGTCTTTAGGAGACAACGTCGAACGTTGGACCCAATTGCATCGTTTCTATCTGTAAGCTTTACATAATTGCATCGTTTTGTTTTCTTTTAAGTTCTGTTTATGCTGTTTATGATCTATTCTCTTTGCATGATTTATTTGTGTTCTATTTTAAAATTAGAAAAGTGCATTTTCTTTACATACTGTTTCAGGTTTAGTTTGCAAGTTAAAAGTCAATTTTCTTTTTACTATTTAATTTAATCTTCTGGTTATTGATTTTATTTTTTCCATAATCAGTTTTTGTCTTTTTAATGCAACAGAATACATTAAATTTTTCTTAATTCTACAATTAGTTTCATATTGTTGAAGAATTTATTTCTGCTTTAATCCAATAGCATATTGTTAATTTTTTTAATTTTCTGGAAATTAGAACCAACAGATCATTTATCACATTTTTGTCAAAAAAACTTCATTTTTTTGAATTATCTTGATAAGAGGAGTCTGAAAAATATAATATTTTGACTAAACCATAAAACTAACTAAGAATAAAAATAAGCAAATAAGCTATTATTCCAAACAAAACCATTTATAAGTTGGTATTTTGTTATGAAATCATCCCATGTTTATGATGAAAAACCAACCACATACAGTGTTGGGAAAAAATGGATCGTTTTCTCTTTCTGCATGATTAGTTAAAAGTATCATGGAAATTGTATGGCGTCCTCCGTAAATTATATTTATTTAATAGATTAAACATGGGCCGATCAGAATTACCCATGAAACGACATCTACAAAGATGAACAAACGTGTACTAGTCGGCGGCGTCTCATCGAAAGCTACTCCGTTAATGAGGTTAGAATGTGCTTTAAAAAGAAATAAACTGGTAAGAAACCAAATTTACAAAGTCTAGGGCACTTTTTGCTCGAAAGTGCATTCCTATGGCCTTTTTAGCCTGATCTTTTTATAGTGTTGAGGATCTATTCTTTCTTCTCAATTCTCATAGTGGCTCTACCTGTTAAATATTCTTTCAAAATGGCACTGCCACCCCCACCGTTGTGCCAACAGTGGCTGCAGACCCCTTGCAATCACATCGTCATAAGTGTTTTCATCTCGGCTCGTCTTTTGAGTCGAGCTCCCTACATTAAATGTTCCCTTGAGGTTGCTAAGCACTCGATGGATAAGAGATACTCGGTCTAATCCCTTTGAATGTCGCTCTTACCCCACTCACATCGTATTTAATGTGATGCCAGTGCATTTAATGCAATATCGAAAACTAATCTCTACACCTGTTGTTAGTACAGTCAAATCGACCCCGGGCAATTCCGCATATGGGCTGAACTACCCTCTCTTCGATGGGCTTTCCTACTTTAGGCTTTTATCGGGCTTTTTAATGGGTCTTGGTTCAAATTTCAGCCCATCCCTCTTCATAAACAATATTACATAGTGTTTTGGGACTATTAAATAATTACTCATAGTTTTGTTTGGCTACTATTTGAAGTTAATTTTTTTAGTTATTTTAGTTTTAATAAAATTCAACAATTTAAAGTGTTTTTTTGTTAGTGTTACTTTTGAATCAATTGAATTAATTGCTCACTTAGTTTAAAGCCAAAACAAAATAAAAACTGGACTTTAGTTCTCATTTGGTAATATTTATATTTACTGTCTTTTATTTTTGTTATTTAAATTTTTATAAATTGTAAATTAAAATACATTTGATAATTATTTTTATTTTTAATATATATATTAAAATTTACTAAATTCTTGTAAACAAGAATCATTGCTTTTCACAATCGCATTCAGCCGCTATCTCCAATTACCACCTCCAACCACAGCATCCAAATAGTACGTTTAACTATCACTTTTGACCATTACCGCTATATTTTGCTATCACATCGAATATCGGCAAATGTCTTAAATCACCATTTTTAACCGCAATCTCCGACTATTATTTTTAGTCACTATTTTTTATTATTATTTTTGACCACTACATTTAACCACAAACTTTGATCGCTACTTTTGAAATGTCTATGTTCAAAACATATTATTATTATTATTTTTATAAAAAAAATAAAATTATATTTTTTATTTATTATAAACAAAAATAATAATAAATTGTAAACATTACCAAAAGAGTTGAGGGGCGCCATATTTGCTTTTTAGTTAGTTATAAAAAGTAAATATAAAAATAATGTTATGTGTCTTGCTTGATTTAAAAACTTGTACACATTTGGATATTTTCTTATACAGTTTGTTTCATCTTTATCAACTTTTTCTCATTGTTATTTTAAGCAAGCATATTTTTTAAAATTTTCTCGTCAATTGAAATACTATTCAGAAATTAGAAAAAAAAAATCAAATAAGATAAAAAAAAAAGTTACTTAAATGCCTTTTAATTGTGTTTTTTTTTATCTTTAGTATTATTTTTAAGATTTTATTCCAAACGAGCATAGTTTTTAAATTAATCACGGCATAATTTTTTTTTAAAAAATTGTAATTGACAAATAAAAAATAAAAAATAAAAAATAAATTAAATAGCTGAAAGTTATTCCAAACGTAAGCTTATTATTCCAAAGTAACGAAGCAAGCTTTTTAAGTTTTTTCTTTCCCCCAAATTTTTGTTTGACACTAATATAATTCATACACATCGCTAAAAAGAAATGTGAGGAATATTCTGTCAAAATATTCAAAATAATGCAAAAGAAAGGCAGCTCTCCTCCCAGCTTGGAATAAAAACGATGGGCTAAGTTCATATTGAAAATTACAACATGTTCATAAGCAAGTTTGCAAGAAGTGTGACATTTATAATATATATTAACAAAAAGTGAGTTTTTTGTGAATGTCAAAGTGGAAGTTGTAAATGTCTATTTTAATTTTTTTAGATTTTTTCACTTTAAAAAGATTTTTAAAATACTTGACTGCCTAACTCATTCAACTAACTATTTTTAAAATTTTAAATATTTTTAAAAATTTTATTAGTTAAGAGAATTTTTATTTTTTGGGATCTTTCTATCGATGGGTTAATAATTGCTTAGCGACATATATCAAAAATAATTTTTTTTTTTTTTACTGTTGATAACAAGGCTAATTTTTTTTTTTTACTGTTGATAACAAGGCTATTATGCATTGATTTTAAACATAAAATCTTATTGAATGTAATCGTAAAAGTTTATGTATTTATATATATGTATTTTTCAAAACAACATAATGAATATATAAAAAATGTATTCTATTTGTTAATTGAAATGTTCAATCTAGTTTAAATTGTGTAGATAACAGATAATTAAATCTAAATGATCCGATTCATACAAATTCTTGGAGTGGGCATAGATTGGTGGAATTGCATTTCATTGCATTCTCGGTCGCATAATGCTATGAGGTCATATTTGTTGGTTAATATTTTGGTATCATATAATGTGATATTTTACATATGATACTTATATTATTTTTATAAATTTATTATTTATTTTTAAATAACTCATAAAATATTGAATTATTAAGGTTTTGTTTGTTTTGACGTAAAATATTTTATTGTAAAAAATATTTTACATGTAAAATAATTTTGTAAAAATAATTTTTTACTTCTATTTTTTGGTATTTGATTAACATTTAAAAAATATTTTTTATGAAGAAAATTTAAAAAATCGCCACCATGAATGGTCTCTAGCTTTGTATCTTTCTTTTATTCTCTCATTCTCATATCATCTCTCTTTCTCACACATTCTCATCCGTTATAAAAATGACAAAAGGTGAAAAGAATTAGGTGAAAAAATTGGGTGAAGGTGTGCGAATGTGCAATTTCAAAATTAACTTACGAGTTAATTTTTTATAAGTCAAATTTGATCCAATGAGATAAAATATTTTACAAAAAAAATATTTTGCATAGATATTATCAACCAAACAATGAAAAATAAATAAAATATTTTACGTCGAAACAAATGAAACATAATATTCAAATATAATCATTAAAATATCATCATCAAGACTTAATTGGAGCGAAGGACGCAAGAAGGGATTGGACTATAGAAAAACATGTGGCTTCACTAGTTTAAAATTTGACTTTCAATACTACGGGTCCGTTTAGTAACGTTTATAGTTTTTTATTTTTTGTTTACAAAAGATAAAAAATATGTTTTTGTTTATTTTTATAAAAAAATAAAAACAAAAACATGTTTGATAACATAAATATTTGAAAAGTGGTAATTAAAAATTACGGATGAATCTAATTAAAACTTGTTTACAAAACAAGTGAAAATATATTTTTTTTATTTTTAAAAATTTTATAAATTTTAAAAATTGTTTACAGTTTTTTAAAAACAAATAATTTTCAAATATATTTTTGTTTACAGTTTATAAAAAATTTTAAAACAAAAATAAAAAACAAAAACGTTACTAAACGGCTCCCAATAATTTCGAGTTTGTTTTGTGGGATTGGGATTTAAAATATGATAAATACTATAATAGTAATATTTCATTTATAATATTAATATTACAAATGTTAAAAAAAAATATAAAACCACACTATTATTTATCACTCCCATCATAATTCCATCTAACTTACCAAATCAGCCCTCGTTGTTTTGCAGCATTAGTCGTTCATATTTTTAAGAACTACCGTTGCGCGCCAATTAACCCCAATCCACAGAGAGAGAGAGAGAGAGAGAGAGAGAGAGAGAGAGAGAGGCAAAAATGGTGATGCTATGCTTCGTGTTGGATCTGCGGAGCCTATCGCCTCCATTACTTCGAGACTTGAAGCAGGTAATGTGCGTGTGTATATATATTCGTATGATCAGAGAAAATATTCGTCGTCCTTTTACACTCCCAGGTCTTATATATACACCGGATGTGTGTCTCAATATATCGAATCTTCGTAAAAACAAGCCACCGATCATCTCCTTCAAATAGTGGTTACAATTGTACTGTGAAACACTAATTAAAATTGATACGTTGTGTGTATTCTCTGTTAAGTCGCTATTGCAGCTGGCAAATTTTTACGCCGTTTTGGCTCCGACCGGGGAGAGACCGCGCTACAAGCCCCTCAGAGATCGGATTGGCCTGTGCTATGTCCTCAAAAATCGAAATTCTTGTTTGGATGAGGCATGTCCATCTTTATCCATGTGCACGCATTTATCCGTTTTATAGTATAGAATGTGAATCATGTGATGGATAGAAATGAAGCTAGTGATATTCTGAAATGTGCTTCTAGTACCAGCGCTCAATTTGACAAAGAAACTAGAATTTCGAAGTCTGTAAACTCATTATTTGTTCTTGTCTTCCCTTGATGAGTTGAAATCAAAGAAATTCGATGTTTTCCTGATTTAAATTGATACTGCAAACAGCTGAAGGTTGCATACACACCGAGAGGGAAATTTAGCCTTCGTGATTTCCACCATGCTGTCAACAACTTACCTACTGATGCCTTCTTGCCTGAGCTCAATGATAGTGGAGCCCTTTCTTGTTGCGGTAATCTCTCTCTCTCTGTGCGGTCAAATGCACGACAAATAAGTAATTCTATTTATTCTCACTTGTTTATGTTATTTGTTGTTTGTCATTGCGAACAGATATGAATCTTAGTAGAATCCTGAGCAGCGAAGTTTTATACTCCTGCGATGGTCATGAGAAAGATATTGCGAGAAAAGTGATACTGATTAGCTCATGCGTGTTTCAAAATCCAGATTCATTCATGAAAGAGGCTCTCATGGTTTGAAAAATATCAGCAAGTTTGCCAATTCTCTTGTAAATTCCTTTAGCATCATATAAGGTCAATTTTAAACTTCCTTTTGGCGGCATTCCCTTAATAGGATGCAGCAGACAACTGTGTTTCGGTTGAGTTTTTATTGCTGGAGCAACAATCAAGCTATCTTAGTGATTTGTCTGAAAATATCAGCAATTTTGTGAAGCATATTTCTGATCTCGAGAATTGTTCATTTCGTGCCAATCCACCAGGTAGGTTAAATACATCCATGATTTTGTAGGCAACAGTAATTTGATAATGAATAGATTACCTATTTTCCTCTTATTCAGTCAAAACGATAGAATCATTAAAACCTAGTGGCGGATCCTGTGATTATTTATTCCTCTTATTTAATATTTGTTACACAAATGAAGGATCAATGGACAGAGTATTCTTCATCAGCTCCTTGCTGAAGAATAGCAGATACTCTAATTCTGATCTGTTAACCTGTAATCAGTATAGAGTTATTCCTCCGGATACCAAATAGGTTGGGAAGTATGGTTTCTCATGGATTCTTTAATAACTTCTTAACTTTTTTAGATAATAGCTGGAAGAACTTTCTTATGGCAAGATGAGATAGGAGCCAGACCTTTAGTGAAATCCAAGATTTTGGTAGGCTTTCTTATGCTCTCCTGCAAATTGGTTGATAATACTGGGACCACGAATCTAAATTTGAACACTGTCTTGCATTGGAGGAGGGACTGCTTGTAAATTGGAACTATCCTAAGTAGAAAACTTTTAGAGCTACCACCATTAAGTACTAATAAAGGGGGAAAAAATGCAGATGCACATGAATTACGTGGTATGGTAAAAAGATGGCTACAGGAGTTGAAGGATGACGTGGATGAACCATTACAGGCTCGTTTAATATTCAAGAGCAACATTTTTGGTTCTCTAAACCTAATAGCGTGCAATTTGTCTGCATCAGCCAATTATATTATCGATGGGTTCAGTCCCTGTCAGGTAATATAAGCTCTGCATTGCGTAGATTCTGAAGCACCTGATCTTGCACTATTCATACTGGTTGATCACAAAGCATCCTGTATCTTGGTGCACTAGGTGCAACTTGTATTGGTTTTATAAATAGTACATGGTCTACTTGTATTTTATCCCCAAAATTTTCCACAAATAAAGATTTTATTTGTTATTGCTCTGGAGGCAATTTTAACTTGGATGCTAGGTAGGAAACATCTAATAGCATTCTCAAAACTCTATGCTGTCCAGATAATCGAAGTTGTAACTATGCTTTATATTACACTTCACTAACTACACCTCATTCTTGATTTTAATAGCTTACGAAGTTATTTTGTTTGTCCAAAACCGTGTGCAGTGGTATCCAACTTGTGATTTTTATAACAAACATGCTATGAATCCAACTTGTCTCTTTGTTTGGTCCAAAACTCTTAGATTTTCTTGAAAATCAGATAATATTAATACTAATTGCTGGTTCGACAGTCCTCAAGAGTTAAGTATATTCGTTGAGAAGTTCACTTCTGTAGTATTATGTCTCTGTTGTGTATGCAAGAGGCCTAATAGAACTGTAAGATTTGGTATAATGATTTAGTTTTACAGGCCGATTCACAAATTCATTAGTTTTAAGGTTGAATTCAACTAATTTGTGGAACTATGAAAAAATGGAGTTCTTAAGCGTGGACCTGTTTCCTGCCTCTAAAACCCTGACCTCTGAATTAAACAATACAAATCTTATGTATTGTTATATAATACATTAGAAAATCAACAAAGGTCAACTTATTATGAGCAAAACTAAAAGTTATTATCTCTCTACACACACACACACACACACACA